>ML790973.1:247647-299315 GCA_009831015.1 Picea engelmannii
CTCTTGGTTCTTAGTGCAATTCTTAGTATAATAAGGATTAGTATCATTTAGAATATTATTTAGAATAGGGTTGTTTTCAAATTTTATAATTATTAAAAATAATGTTAAAATAAAATAAATAGAAAGTAAAAAAAATTATTAAAATAAAATTTTCAATTATATATATAAATATTAGTTCAAAATTGTTGGGAAAACTAATCCTCACATTAAACCAATCATGAAAGAGAAGAAAAGAAAATCACACAAAGTACATATAGATTTTACCTTAGAAATCTTTAACCCAGAAAACCAACATTCATTGAGTGTCTTTCTCTTGTTGTCTTATTCATTCATTGAATAAAGAGTTACATGACTAACATTATTCTACACCTAAGACACAATCACCATCATATTATCCTGCTTTACACAAGAATAATCATGTAGCCAATTCGACTTACATATATATGACCAACAACATTAACATGAACATCGACTTATTACAACTACAAAACTCCTTATTTATAGATTAAATACAACATGAAAAATTCTAAGTTATGTCACCCAAAAATGGTTAGAGATCCACATAGAAGATTGGTTCTAATCTCACAAGTCTCGAGATTATGTTATAGTTGACTTCCATTCGGTTACCATTCGACTACCTAGTTAACCTCCAACCGATCTCCAGTCAGTTGCCACTCGACCTCCTGTCGATTGACCTTTTGACTTCTTGGTCGACCACATCGACCTCAACTTTTCGATCAATCTCTTTGACCTAGGCTTAACCATCTAATTGACTTGACTCATCGATTGATTTATCACCCAGTTGATGCACCTCGACCAGATAGTGAGATGATCATTCTTTCACTGCAAAGAACATAACAACCCAACCTTCTCCCACTTATTGTCTTCTTTGCTAATACAAGATAATATGAATTTCTATTCACATACCTAGGGCAGCAATGCCCATTGCATCTCACACCAAAATAATTTCACAACACTCACAGACTTGGTCAAAGAGTCTATTATGTTTTCCAAACTGTATACCTTCTCCAAGAACACCTTCTTGCCTTCCACCATGTCTCTCACGAAATTGTATTGTACATCAATATGCTTCATCCTCGAATGGTAAGTTGGGTTCTTTGGCAGGAATATTTTGTTTTGAATGTCGCAATTTATCTTCGTATGCTTCTTCTCAAGCCCAATCCCTAAACACAGTTGATGCAACCATACGACTTATTTTCATGTGTGAGTGGCTACCATGTATTCATGTTTTTTTGTTGATAAGGCTCATACCTCTTGTCTCTTACTCATCCAACTGATTTCGACACCAAACATCTTGAACATATATCCACTGGTCAACCTTCATCGATCCAGATCTCCAACCCAGTCAACGTCAATAAATCCATGTACATTTACTTCCCTGTCAATTTTAGGTTTTCCTTGGTATCATATATCATATTTTGTTGTGCCACGAAAAATACCTAAATACTCTTGATAATAGTCCAATACTCTTTTTCAAGTATCGCCATGTATCTACTCAATACTCCCACTGCAAGAGAAATTTCTACTCAAGTGCAGACAATTGCATACATCAGACTACCAATGGCACTAGAAGAGGGAACCCGTGCCATGTCCTCTATTTCTTCCCATGTCTTTGGACACTGTTTAGTAGTTATTTTTTCTCCCACAAGAATTGGTATCTTGACTGGTTTGCAATCATGCATGTTGAAACGCTTTAAGACTGATTCAATGTACTTTCTCTAATTTAACCAAAGCTTTCTAACTTCCCAATCTCTCTCGATCTTCATTCTCAAAATGAAGTTCTCTACACCAATATCCTTCATGTTGAACTTCGAGGACAACTACATCTCCATCTACTTTATTTGCATCCATGTTGTTTCCGACCAACAACATGTCATTGACATACAAAGCTACGTATATGAAACAACCTTCTTCTTCCTTGAAATATACACAATGATCATGTTTGCTTCTCACAAATCTCAAACTAAAGATGCATGTGTCAAAATTTTGATACCACATCCTTGATGATTACTTTAGACCATAAAGGGATCTCTTCAATTTGCACACCAACTCCTTCTTTCTGTTTACTACAAATCCTTCACGTTCTTTCATGTAGATTTATTCTTCCAAGTCCCAATGTAGTAACATTATATTCACATCCATTTGCTCTATTTCAAGATCAAATGTTTCGTCTATAGATATTAGTACTCTAATGGAAGTTAATTTTGCAACAGGGAAAAAAATATCACTGAAGTCAACTCCCTCAAGTTGGGAATATCATTTTGCAACCATTTGAGGTTTTAATTTCTCATCTTGTCATGTTGCATTCAATTTTTTCTTGAATACCCAATTTCTACCAACATATTTCCTTCCATTAGGTATCTCTACCAAATCCCACATCTCATTATTGTGCAAAGATTCCATTTCTTCGACCATGGTGTCCTTCGATATTTTACCCTAGATATCGAGTTGAATTCCTCGTTGGATGACTTAGGTTCCTTGTTAGTGGAATATAATACAAATCCAAAACATAATTCACGTGGACTATACCTTTCAACTAGTTTCCTTACTCGTACATACATCCTTACAATCAGAGTCGGGTGTTCCACCTCTTCATCTAATTCAATCGACCCATTTGAATCATGTTATTCATTCCTCATCTCAAACACCAAATTCTCCCATTCTTTCTCCATTTGAACCTCTTCATACTTGGAATTTTCTCTAACTTCCCTAGAGACAGATATAAACTATACATTTTTTCCTCGACAACAGATCCCATAGCATATATCCTTTCTTCCCATCCTTATAGTTGATGAAAAATGAACTTTATTGTCTTATTTTCCAACTTGTTCCTCTTCTCCTTGGGAACATGCACAAATACATCACATCCAAAGACTTTGAGATGTGAAATACAAGTCTTCTTACCAAACCATACCTCATGTGAAGTCGAGTCACCTAGAATTGATGAAGGAGACCTACTTACCAAATATTTTGCAGTTTCTATTTCCTCTACCTAAAATTCTTGTGTGATTGTAGCACCACTGAGCATGATCCTTGTCTTATCCATCAACGTCATGTTTATTATTTCAACAAATCCATTTTGTTGTGTGGTATATGGTGTGGTATTTTGGCGTGCTATGCCACACTGATTGAAAAATGACTCAAAATCCTTTCCATAGAATTCACTTCCATTATCAATTATTAACACCTTGATCTTCTTATCTGTTTGGTTTTCCATACAAGATTTAAACTCTTTGAATATTTAAAAAACCTATGATTTATTCCTCGAAAAATATAGCCCTGTTTTCCTGGAAGAATCATCTATGAAGGAAAAATAATATATATATCCTCCTAGTGAAGGGACTAGTATAGGCCCAAACACATTACTATGTATACAATCCAAAATCCATTTTTCCTTTGTAGCTCCATATGGGAATCTAACCCAATTTTGTTTTCCATATTTGCAATGCTCACAAAAATCAACTTTCAAATTACAATCCGGAAAACCTTCGACCATAGCTTTGTTGTGCATAGCTCGAAATCCTTTTTCACCAATATGTTCCATCCTCTAGTAACCATAACATGGTCGGGTCGACTTTGAGAAAATATAGACAAGAACAACAAGATGGCGAAAAATGCTCACTACCCAACTCTTTTGTATTCACACCAATGTTACATATTTATAGTACAAAGGGTGATGTCACCTCATAGAGAGATTTCATCTAGATCCTAAAATCATGCATGATGACTAGGCTAGGAAATCTTAACTAACTCATCAGTCATCACTTGAGGATATATTACTAATATCCTAAATGAATAATACATATATAGGTGACAATTATACTTAGTGATTGGTAATATAAGCCATAGGCTAACATTCCCCCTCTCAATCACAAGTCCGATCAATAATACCAACAATGGAGCATAAATTGTTATCAATTCCAAGTCTTCATATTGAAACTCCTGAGTTGAGTCTCAATGAAGAACTGCATGAAAAACGCCAATCCGGATGTTGAATGGTTCATCTGAAATGAACTGGAAGAGACTTGAGATATGGAAGTGAACAACTGCAATATCTGAACATTCCCTAATTGCTTGAAAATTCAATCATTTTGTCAAGTATTTTAGCTAGAAGAATATAATTTCTTCTGCAAATTGGTGAACATGTAGTTTCACCACTCTAATATTAGTGTATCACTGAAGTGCTCTATGAATTTGTGGTTTGGGATAACCACTAACCAATTGATACCATGTATCTGATGGTTTTTGGATGACCACTAACCAATTTTTACATTTATAGGTGTCCAACAACATCCCAATCATGTAATGTGTATGATTTAATTGCAAGTCATTGAACCATAATTCTGCCAAAATATGCCATCTACAAACTGCAGTTTCCCATCTGGAAAATTTGATGTTTGTTGTTGTCAAAAATTTCAGTCTGAAAACCATATTCAATTCCATCATCAATTTCCCCTTTTGTCAGCTGAAAGGAGAGACCACGAGTGGTTTCACGAACCATCATCACTTGATTTTTGAAATCCTCCCCTTAATGTAAAGAATATTTACATCATTGTACTCCCTCCTTCTAGGCTCAAAAGAGTACCATAGTTGTTCCATTTGTGTACAACACAAAGTGGGCATGTGGAAACAACCAAATTTTATCTCATCCCATAATGGCCATGCTCGAAAGCTACGCCATAAGGGGACCACTTATCTGAGGCACACAAATGCTATGTGTTGCAAGATTGGTCTTTACTCGAGATTGAATTCTATGGTAAGACTTATATAATTGCTTGGTTGTTGATGACCACTGCCAAGGATCGATCCACTCATAGTGAATCTTCAATCTTGCAGGTTTCTTCAGTGTTGAACATATGTCTGAAGAATGGTTATTATTTCCACAATGCTAGCAAGGATGGAGATCAAAACATTGATTCTCCATGTGACCAACTCAATTACAATGTTGGAATTTCACATTCTGATGTTGAAATGGAACAGGTGAAAGTGAATCTTCTTTAAGGAATCCAACACTTTGGAACTTGATTGGTTTTGAATAATCAGGAATATAAAAGGTGACTTCCTTTTGATATCCAAGTCTTGTGCTATTCTTGTTGTAGATGATTTCTTCCCAAGGTCTGATGATGGGCTTGGAAAGAGTATTCTGAACCTATTGCTTTGAAATCTGTGGAAGTGGATTTACTATATGTTGTTGCATTATTGAAATATTTTCTTCATTGAAGTCAAAAGAAAACTCTTGAAATGTAGGTTCAAAAATAGCTTCATTTTCGTCTGCATCTAGATTTGTCTTACTCAGTTTCTCCTTCATTGACTGTTGATCAAAAAAATCATCATCATCATCATCGAGAGGGTCATTCTGAACAACAACTAGTTCAGAACACTTCACTAGTTGTTCATTTTTTTACATCTATCAACTCATCATTCGATAGTTGGGATTGATCTTGAAGAAGTATGACTTTAGCTTGCATTACTTGCAACAAGTTAGCACTGATTGAAGAGTTGATTTGTTCAATATCACTATGTTTTCTTCAATGGTGTTTATTAGAGTGTTCAAAAACTCTAATAATTCAAGACTTCAAGCCATTTCAAAACATTAAATGAGGTCTCCTTGTGTAGGTAAATCCTGATTACAATTTGAATCAACAAACAAAGGCTTACTTTCAACTTACTCACTTGAATCTCTCGCTTGAATTTGTTTCTAGGAAGTCACTTCCTTGTATTCTTTAATTCACTTTCTTTCACTCGCTTACAAAAAGGTGTGGGTGTCGGATACTACCGAAAATGCACCCAAACTTTGATGTGTACAATTATTTGAGCTTTAACCACTGAACCTATAGACTCATGAATATAATGACACAAGCAATTTGTGGGTGTCGGGTTCAACCGAGAATGCACCCAAAAATTACAATTCAACTCAATTTAAATTTTATTTCACTCTTACAAATAAACTATTGCATGTAGCAAATGATCTTCAATTTTGAATGCTTCATTAACTCGACTCGACTATTTATTGATGTAGAATCATTTTTTCTGAAGTTGAATTGATCTTCAAATTATCTTGAATGTGAATTGTGAATTGTTGTAGAGTGTTGACATGTATGACAACTTTGAATCCTTGAATGTGCAATGCAGATGCTTGATCACATGTTCTTGATTGAGATTAATTGTGCTTGAACTTGTGTGTGTTGCGTTAAATGATAAAATTGCAATTGTGTTTATGTAAGAAATTAGATATTAAACAATCTAATCCTCAATGAAAAGTTACCATTACACACAACAAAAGGTGTACCTAATATCCCTTTATTCAATTTCAGGTGTGTTAACGTCAAGGGACTAGAGAGTCCCCAACACCAACATTTCAACCTCCCATAGGGCTAGGCGGGAAGAGACGAGAATGTCACCCTAAGCTTAAATCCCCAAACAAGAAGACACATTGAAATCCAAGCTAAATCTCCTCTAACCTACAGTCCCAGCGTGAGTCCTTTCGCCTTGTAATTTTTTTTTTAATACTATTTTTTTTTATGTAATTTATAATTTTTATGCTTTTATGTGTGATTTTATACATTTGTAATAACAAAATTAAATCCTAAAAGAGTTTAAACAACTAAAGAGAATGCTACAAATAAGACTAAAAATGAAAATGGTTTCTTTTGTGTTTATTTTAGCAAAAGGTAACTAAAGAAAAAATAAACATAAGCTAGGGAAAGTTAATACTGAAGTGATTAATTAGAAGAGTAATTTATTAAACAAGAAAACGATTTAATAATTACCAAAAATGAATCATAATACATTAATTATAAAAACAATGTAAAGGATTGGTATTTTAATATTTTTTTAGTTAAAAAAAGATAAATTTCAAAAGAAAACTAAACAAATGAATAAAGGAGGATAACAAAAACTTATACCTAAAAAAATAAAATGAGAGGAACTTATATACATCATGTTACAATAGTCATAGTTCATATTTTCTTTTGAATTTATTTCCTTTTTTTATTTTTAATTTAAGGTATTGAATTAATAAAGATGGAGAAAACAAAGATTTAACATAAAACAAATAAGAAATAAAATTAGAGCGTAAAGGATTTTGATTTCTAATTAAAATTTATCCCCATACAATTCTTCTTGTTTTATGATTTAAAAATCTCTGCGTAGACTTGGGCCAGATATATGGTCTTTAGCCATTCTAGAAAAAGGTTACAATAGAAAGACCAAGAGAGAAAGAAAGAAGAAAGCTTAGCGAAAATGGAATGGAGTGATGGTGGTGATAACAAAAGGCGAGGACCTTATAAAACCCAACAAAGCTCATCCTAGCTTCATCCATCCTTTGCTTCGCAAGACCCCCTCTCAAACTTCTCTTTCCTAAAAATTTCTCCTCCTAGAGATGGTTGTAGGTTGCCTCTTTTGTATTCTTTGATTGGAAGTTTGAGTGGTTAAGTTTGGTCCCAACTAAAGTGAGCCGATGAACCATCTAATAATAAAAAAAACAAAAAATGTTTTAAGAAAAAAAATTATCCATTTGTCATTTTATTTGTGCCTTCCTCATTTAGATATGTATTTCTAATTCTTACATCCCATCATATGTAGCCTGATACATATACGACCAACTTTGATATCTCAAGACCGATAAACACAATTTCGTCATGAGGATTATATATTTTTATACTAGCTAAGACAAAGGCTCATGGAACTGTCCCGCTTCAAGTAGCATTCACAGTTCTTTAAATTCTCCTTAATATGTAATACTTCAAGGTGAAGAACAAGCATAATCTTCTCATATTGAACTGAAGATAATTAAAAAAAAAAAATCGCTAGTTTCCCACAAGATTTTGTTTCCTATAGGGGACGACTTTAGGTGATCGTGAAAAATTGAGCCAAATTTAATTTCCCTCTCCTACTTGAAGATGATGCTACGATCTCAAATCCCATAACTTATTCTAGCTAGTAGATACAGAGGGAGACATGATTGATTAGAACTGGAACTGATCATCTTTTATTCTCCCGACCCTGATCCCAAAAACTAGTACTGGAGATAACTCAATTCATGTTTCCAAATCCTTAGTTCCGACAATGATAAGATATCCCAACATCTATTATGTTTAAGAAACAAAATCGTTATCACCTCTCAAAATACACTCCAATGATGGAGAACTCGACCATGCCTCATAATGATTTATACAAGACTACCATTGTGTTGCTCAGGAATGAAGGAAAAACAAGCCATTTTTAAATCTAGCATCTATCATGTACAACGATTTGAATCGTTTGTAATCTTCAACTAATAACAACTCAATCTTACTTGCTAGAACATGTTCTTAACAAACTTAATCTTATACCCACCATAGTGAGCCACCAAGAACATACATTGAGATGTCAATCATGAGGAACTCTTAGCGGATCTAACTTCCCACTGAAGTAACTTGATGAAACCATAGATAGTTCTTGGTGCCCTTTCCACTCCTCGCCTAGACTTAACATTATAGGGTGCTCAATTATTGTTGCTTCAATACAAACCATCTGTTTGTACTCTTCATCGCCAAAATCAGGAATGGCCTTGGCCTTCTTATCCCATGGGTTCCAAACAACCTTTGCTATCTTTTGTTGCATGGAAGGAACAATGTTCATGTTAGCCTTTGAATCCTTGAAGACATGAATCACATGTTTCTTTCAGTTTCTGTGTTCTGCACTTAATCTGGGGATAAAGAGAATTTTCATCTTCATCCACTCTTCCTCTATAAGTCATTCCTTTTGACGTAAATTGTAAAAATAGTCAAGAGTTTCCAAACCCTCCACTTGTGATTCACTTATGTTTGAAACTAATAAATAAGTATGCAAAGAAAAGGTGAAAGAGAAAGTATTATTATCAATATTTCTCACACGAGGAATCAGTGTCAGCACCCCAGGACCTAGAGACACCCGTAGCCACAATTCAAAACTGTGAGACCATATCTTCAAATCTTCCTCTATGGGAGTCAAAATAAGGTCAATAGTTGATGTGTTATTTGCAGCTGGCAGTTGTGAAGGACATGTATCAATTTCCCAAAACCCGTTCCTTGCAAATCTGTGTTGTTCCAACAATCCAAAACTACCAAACTAAGGAAATCAAATGGGTATCCCTCCTCTGATTTCTTTTGGTGGCTTAAGAAGTGTCTTGTTGCTAAAAAACAATAGTTCTTCTCCACGTTCATTTTTCCATGATATAACTTGTCCAACATACAAAAGGACCTTATTAGCTTGTTTTGTGAGAAATTCAAAAAGCTCAAGCCATAGAGGATGCTTTGTCTTTCCTTTAATAAAAATTCGCATCATTCAAAACCTCTGTGTAGACTCTTGTTAGAGCTCAAACATTAAGTACCTTCGATAATCATGCAAGGAAGTCTCCAGTGGCACTCCCTACCGGCTTCCGATAATAATATTTCAACCAACAATGTTGATTACTCGATTATAGCCTTCGTCCTTCACATATGAGGAATGTTGTTGTTGACATATCGTTCGCCAAACTGATTTTGCAATAATGTGAGGTAAAACCAACCATGAACATAGGTATCCTTGCATGAAGAGTACATTCCAAAATGTCATCATATAATATAATAATATATAATATATTTTTTTAAGGTCACGGCTAAGACACAGACCAAATTGGTGTATGAGACGCCCTTGTTTGTGGGACAAGGGACCCCCTCCGCTCAACGATTTGACTGGTAAAGTCTACGGAGGTATACATACCCTACCCCCCTCTATATTTGAACTTGTGACCTCTTAGGAGGAAACACATTTTATTAACCATTAGGCCCACTCTGGTTATATTTGATATAAGGACATCACTTAGTAAGTAATGAATCCCTTTTAAAATTTAAAGTGAAGATCCTTTATTTAAATGATAAATAATAAAGGTGTCTTGTTGAAGCGATTTTGAAAAACAAATAATGATATATTTGCCTTTGGAAAGGTATGAGATAAAGCCAAAGTTATAACATAAAATGGCCTTGATTATATTTCAAGAATTCATTTATTCACTCATAATTAAAAGGTTATATAGACAAAGGGATTATATGATATGAAAGAGTAACATTGAGAAAGGCCATGAAAAGAAAAATGTTTGGTAATATGTTGGGAAAGACAAGAAATGATTTCAAGCTTATAACATGGTATTCGTTTATTCTCTCATCAAAGTTTATGTATATAAGGTGAGTTATATCGAAATAAAGAGAGATAATAGAGTATTTTGTCATATAGTGTCATCGACATGAATAATGCGAGGAGTAAGGAAAAGGTCAAGCTTAGAATTTAGTCAGGCATCCAAAAACTTTGCCAAGAACATTGCACCAACCTTTAACGATAATAAGCGAAACTTTGCACAAGTAGTATGATTCAATGGGGAGCCTAGCAACACTTTGTCGGCTAAGTATTGTTGACAAAATTATCGTCAACATCTTCCAACCAAAAGATGTACATCTATTATAGTGGCATGCAAGATTGAAACAATAAACTTACGATCCTTGATTCTCTAAAGGAAAGGGGAAAGGGAGGGTAACCATAGAACTGAGGGTGACTCGATGTAGGACAAGAAGAGGTCAATAGGGTTAGGTGGACTAGGTTATACAACAAAGGGAGACACGATGGAGGTCAAGGGATTCATGGATCGGGACTTCGTGGAAAAATTCATGAAAAGTGGTAAGTATGAGGGGTTTTGGTCCTGTTTTATAACCCGAAGGGACAAACTCTTTGAATCTTGACAAAATGATTAGAAAACCAGAAAAATGCCGTGGATGTGTGTTGAGGGAAAAACCCTAGCTTAACACGTATCATCCACAACATGTATGCTGGATCCATGTCAAAATGGATGGGGTAGATAAAGGGAAAGAAGAAATAAGGGTATAGAACTGACGATTGTGACGAGTGAGGATGCCTTTCTTAGAAAGAACATGGTAGAAAAGCAAGGGATTGCGACAAAACAAGGCTACTTGGTTCACCTGCAAGTCTATTTTCCACCAAAACAAATTTGGTCAATAAGTTAAAAATATACATATAGCCTTTTAATATCACCAACCATTGCTCCATCACTCTTGAAAACCAAAGGGGGAAAAAAGGAAAGAAAGAAAAAGAAACGAAAGTAGAATAAAAGTGAGAAAATAAACTAAAAAAATGCGAAGTCAATGAAAACCAATCCACCCTTTCCGTTAATTTTTATCATTATATATATATATATATATATATATATATATATTTATGTACTGAGGAAAAGAAAACCATTAGCTTGGACTCAAGTTGGATGAAATTTAGCATAAAGGAATGCGTCACCTACTTTTCATGCAGATCTTATGACTTGGAACAAAATTCTCATGGGAGGACTGCCAACATGCCTACCAACATATGTGTATGGTGAAGAGAAATGACTAATCAATACCCAAAAGAAATAGTCACCAACCAACATATGATTTGCTAGTAATGTTGAAGGTATCGATTGAATCATTTTTAGGGTTTTAGGTTTGTACCTTAAAGGGATGATCCATGAATTCATCAAACATATTAGCATCACCTCTAGGGACCTTTCTATCAGGAACATGGTCATCGTGATGCAAAGAACATTCATAACATGGATTCAAAAACATAGGTATGTCTTTAAAATATTTATCTTCATTGAAGGAAAAAGTGCACTTAGGAGGGATATGCATACTAGTGTCAAATTCTCTAACCTCTCTTGATTGAAACAATGGATTAACAATAATGTCATACAATTTAAGATCTCGATCGAGCTCATGAATGTCTTCAAAAGAGGACTCATCACATGTATCATTAAATTCATACGGGTCTTCATCAACTTTTTTTACCACTCATTAGCATCCTCGAAAAATAAAAATGTGTCAAAAATAGGTTTAACGTGGTAAAAATTGGCTTCTTCAACCGCATAATCAAATTCCCTATCATATGCATGCGGATAAGATGATCTAAATGAAAGATGATCTCGGGGTTGAGTTTTTTTATGGGGTTTAAGAAGGGTGATGTTTGGAATGTGAGAGGTGGATTGATCATTAAGAATCATGATATGATCATGATCCTCTTCACATCCAAGTTCTTGACCACAAATAGTGAATTCATTATAAATAGGTCCTAGGAGAGAGGGCTCCCAAGATATAATCCCAACATGATTTGAATATTGAGATTCAAGAAAGAACATGTGATCCTGTAAACTCTTGATGATGGGGATTAAAGAATACAAATCCTTGTGTGAATCATGAATACCAAAGGAATAACCTATTCTATGGATTTGCTCTTCGAAGTCAATCCAAGTAGATAGAGCTAGCTCTAGGTTTTGAACATTTTTTTTTTCCAACCACCATCAATAAAGAGGAGGTAGAAGTTCGTAGTAATGTAACAGGGTAGCGAAGTTGGTAGGGCGAATAGACATAGGAATTGAATTATATAACTTGATAAAATTAAGGTTGAATGCAAGAATTCCTTCATTATCCTTCATATGTAAATGATTAAATATATTAAGATGCTCATAAGGATTATCAAAATTACCAAAGGTAGATGTAAACCAAGAATAAAGTTCAAACCATGTAGAAATGCACTCATTAGGAAGGTTGGAAAATAAATAAGTGGCCCTACCCTGAAGGGAATTCATGAACAATAGCATGCAACTATTATTATTGTTAACTATAAGGATGATGTAGGCATTTGAAAATGCATGAAGATGTTCAACCGCCGCAATAGTTCCATCACCAAGAAAGAGAGGCAAATGTTGCTTGAATTTGTGAGGTAATGGATTAACCGAGTGAGTAAACTTCAAGGGGATAGGCACAAACCATGGGGAATTATTTAGGTCTTCTTCCAACTCAAAAATCCCATACTTGTGAATAACCTTCCCAAGGTTAGTAGCTGAAACCACAAGGTTACAACCACCAAACAAGCTTCCAATCGGTTGAGACATTGAGGTCTAAGAAAGATAAAAGTAAATTTGAAAGAATTAAAGCAAAACTAGGAATGAACCATTGAACGGTAGTCCCTAGTACGGTCGCCAAAAATATGTTGACGTCAAGGGACTAGAAAGTCTCCAACACCAACATTTCAACCTCTGGTAGGGCTAAGCGGGAAGAGACGAGAATGTCACACTAAGCTTAAATCCACAAACAAGAAGACACATTGAAATCTAGGATAAATCTCCTCTATCCTACAGTCCATGCGTGAGTCCTTTTATTCTCTCGGCCCTGATACCAAAAAATAGTACTGGAGATAAATCAGTTTGTGTCTCCAAATCCTTAGTTATGACGATGATAATATATCCTGGCATTTATTGTGTTTAAAAAAAAAAGCGTCATCACCTCTTGGAATACACTCCAATGACGGAGAACTTGACCATGCCTCACAATGATTTATACAAGAAAACAATTGCGCTGCTCAAGAATGAAGGAAAAACGATCCATTTTTAAATCCAACATCTATCATGTACAATGATCCAAATCGTTCGTAATCTTCCACCAATAACAACTCAATCTTACTTGCTAGAACATTTTTTTAACAAACTTAATATTATTCCCACCATAGTGAGCCACCGAGAACACACATTGAGAGTGTCAACCATGAGGAAATCTTAGTGGATCTAACTGCCCACTGAAGTATCTTTTGTTGCATGGAAGGCACAATGTTCATGTTATCCTTTGAATCCTTGTCCCAGAATGGAATAAATAAACAAGACATAAATCACATTTTTAATTCAGTTTATGTGTTCTGCACTTAATCTAGGGATAAAGAGAATTTCCATCTCCATCCACTCTTCCTCTATAAATCATTCCTTTTGAAGTAAATTGTAAAAATAGTCAAGAGTTTCCAAACCCTCCACTCATGATTCACTTATGTTTGAAACTGATAAATAAGTATGCAAAGAAAAGGTGAAAGAGAAAGTATTATTATCAATATTTCTCACACGAGGAATCAATGTCAGCTTACCAGGACTTAGAGACACCCATAGTCGTAGTTCAAAACTGCAAGACCATATCTACAAATATTCCTCTGTGGGAGTCAAAATAAGGTTAATAGTTTACATGTTATTTGCAGATGGAAATGGTGAAGGACATGTATCAATTTCCCACAACTTGTTCCTTGCAAATCCGTGATGTTCCAACTATCCAAAACTACCAAACTGAGGAAAGAAAATGGGTATCCCTCCTCTAATTTATTTTGGTTTCTTAAAAAGTGCCTTGTTTCTCAAAAACAATATTTTTTCTTCACATTCACTTTTCCATGATATAACTTGTCCACCATACAAAAGGACCTTATTAGCATGTTTTGTGAGCAAGTCACAAAGCTCAAGCCATAGCGGATGCTTTGTCTTTCCTTTAATAAAAATTCGCATCATTCAAAACCTCTCTCTAGACTCTTCCCAGAGCTCGAAGTCCTTTTTCACCAATATGTTCCATCCTCTAGTAACCATAACATGGTCGGGTCTACTTTGAGAAAATATAGACAAGAACAACAAGATAGCGGAAAACACTCACTAGCCAACTCTTTTGTATTCACACCAATGTTACATATTTATAGTACAAAGGGTGATGCCACCTGATAGAGAGATTTCATCTAGATCCTAAAATCATACATCATGACTAGGCTAGGAAATCTTAACTAACTCATCAGTCATCACTTGAGGATATATTACTAATATCCTAAATGAATAATATAGATATAGGTGACAATTAGACTCAGTGATTGGTAATATAATCCATAGGCTAACATTCCCCCTCTCAATCACAAGTCCGATCAATAATACCAACAATGGAGCATAAATTGTTATCAATTCCAAGTCTTCATACTGAAACTCCTGAGTTGAGTCTCAATGAAGAACTGCATGAAAAACCGCCAATCCGGATGTTGAATGGTTCATCTGAAATGAACTGGAAGAGAGTTGAGATATGGAAGTGAACAACTGCAATATCTGAACATTCCCTAATTGCTTGAAAATTCAATCATTTTGTCAAGTATTCTAGCTAGAAGAATATAATTTCTTCTGCAAATTGGTGAACATGTAGTATCACCACTCTAATATTAGTGTATCATTGAAGTGCTCTATGAATTTGTGGTTTGGGATAACCACTGACCAATTGATACCATGTATCTGATTGTTTTTGGATGACCACTAACCAATTTTGACACTTTTAGGTGTCCAACAACATCCCAATCATGTAATGTGTATGATTCAATTGCAAGTCATTGAACCATAATTCTGCCGAAATATGCCATCTACAAATTGCAGTTTCCCATCTGGAAAATTTGATGTTTGTTGTTGTTGAAACGTTCAGTCTGAAAACCATATTCAATTCCATCATCAATTCCCCCCTTTATCAGTTGAAAGGAGAGACCACGAGTGGTTTCACGAACCATCATCACTTGATTTTTGAAATCCTCCCCTTAATGTAAAGAAGATTTACATCATTGTACTCCCTCCTTCTAGGCTCAAAAGAGTACCATAGTTGTTCCATCTGTGTACAACACAAAGTGGGCATGTGGAAACAACCACATTTTATCTCATCCCATAAGGGCCATGCTCGAAAGCTATGCCATAAGGGGACCACTTATCTGAGGCACAAAAATGCTATGTGTTGCAAGATTGGTCTTTACTCTAGATTGAATTCTATGGTAAGACTTATATAATCACTTGGTTGTTGATGACCACTGCGAAGGATCGATCCACTCATAGTGAATCTTCAATCTTGCAAGTTTCTTCAGTGTTGAACATCTGTCTGAAGAATGGTTATGATTTCCACAATGCTATCAAGGATGGAGATCAAAACACTGATTCTCCATGTGACCAACTCAATTACAATGTTGGAATTTCACATTCTGATGTTGAAATGGAACAGGTGAAAGTGAATCTTCTTTAAGGAATCCAACACTTTGGAACTTGATTAGTTTTGAATAATCGAGAGTATGAAAGGTGACTTCCTTGTGATAGCCAAGTCCTGTGCTATTCTTGTTGTAGATGATTTCTTCCCAAGGTCTGATGATGGGCTTGGAAAGAGTATTCTAAACCTATTACTTTGAAATCTATGGAAGTGGATTTACTATATGTTGTTGCATCATTGAAACATTTTTTTCATTGAAGTAAAAAGAAAACTCTTTAAATGTAGGTTAAAAAATAGCTTGATTTTCATCTGCATCTAGATTTGTCTTACTTAGTTGCTCCTTCATTGACTGTTGATCAAAAAAATCATCATCATCATCATCGAGAGGGTTGTTCTAAACAAAAACTAGTTCATAACACTTCACTAGTTGTTCATTTTTTTAGATCTATCAACTCATCATTCAATAGTTGGGATTGATCTTGAATAAGTATAACTTTAGCTTGCATTACTTGCAACAAGTTAGCATTGATTGAAGAGTTGATTTGTTCAATATCACTGTGTTTTCTTCATTGGTGTTTATTAGAGTGTTCAAAAACTCTAATAATTCAAGACTTCGAGCATTTCAAAACACTAAATGAGGTCTCCTTGTGTAGGTAGATCTTGATTACAATTTGACTCGACAAAAGAAGTCTTACTTTCAACTCGCTCACTTGAATCTCTCACTTGAATTTGTTTCTAGGAAGTCACTTCCTTGTATTCTTTAATTCACTTTCTTTCACTCTATTACAAAAAGGTGTGGGTGTCGGATACTACCGAAAATGCACCCAAACTTTGATGTTTACAATTATTTGAGCTTTAACCACTGAACCTATAGACTCAGGAATATAATGACACAAGCAATTTGTGGGTGTCAGGTTCAACCGAGAATGCACCCAAAAATTACAATTCAACTCAATTTAAATTTTATTTCACTCTTACAAATAAACTATTGCAAGTAGAAAATGATCTTCAATTTTGAATGCTTCATTAACTTGACTCACCTATTTCTTGATGTAGAATCATTTTTTCTGAAGTTGAATTGATCCTCAAATTATCTTGAATGTGAATTGTGAGTTGTTGTAGAATGTTGACATGTATGACAACTTTGAATCCTTGAATGTGCATTGCAGATGCTTGATCACATGTTCTTGATTGTAAGTGTTTGATTGAGATTAATTGTGCTTGAACTTGTGTTTGTTGCGTTAAATGATAAAATTGCAATTGTGTTTATGTAAAAAATTAGACAGTAAACAATATAATCCTCAATGAAAATTTACCATTACACACAACACAAGGTGTACCTAAGATCCCCTTATTCAATTTCATGTGTGTTGACGTCAAGGTACTAGAGAGTCCCCAACACCAACATTTCAACCTTCCATAGGGCTAGGCGGGAGGAGACGATAATGTCACCCTAAGCTTAAATCCCCAAACAAGAAGACACATTGAACTCCAAGCTAAATCTCCTCTAACCTACAGTCTCAGCGTGAGTCCTTTCGTCTTGTAATTTTATTTTTTAATAATATTTTATTTTTATGTAATTTATAATTTTTATGCTTTTATGTGTGATTTTATACATTTGTAATAACAAAATTAAAACCTAAAAGAGTTTAAACAACTAAAGAGAATGCTACCAATAAGATTAAAAATGAAAATGTTTTCTTTTGTGTTTATTTTAGCAAAAGGTAACTAAAGAAAAAATAAACAGAAGTTAGGGAAAGTTATACGAAAGTGATTAATTAGAAGAGTAATTTATTAAACAAGAAAATGATTTAATAACTACAAAAATGAATTATAAAACATTAATTATAAAAACAATGTAAATGATTGGTATTTTAATCTTTTTTTTAGTTAAAACAAGATAATTTTCAAAAGAAAACTAAACAAATGAATAAAGGAGGATAACAAAAACTTATACCTAAAAAATTAAAATGAGAGGAACTTATATACATCATGTTACAATAGTCATAGTTCATATTTTCTTTTGAATTTATTTCCCTTTTTTTATTTTGAATTTAAGGTATTGAATTAATAAAGATGGAGAAAACAAAGATTTAACAGAAAACAAATAAGAAATAAAATTAGAGCGTAAAGGATTTTGATTTCTAATTAAGATTTCTCCCCATATAATTATTCGAGTTTTAGGATTTAAAAATCTCTACGTAGACTCGGGCCAGGTATATGGTCTTTAGCCATTCTAGAACAAGGTTACAATAGAAAGACCAAGAGAGAAAGAAAGAATAAAGCTTAGCGAAAATGGAATGGAGCGATGGTGGTGATAACAAAAGGTGAGGACCTTATAAAACCCAACAAAGCTCATCCTAGCTTCGTCCATCCGTTGCTTTGCAAGACCCCCTCTCAAAGTTATCTTTCCTAAAAATTTCTCCTCCTAGATATGGTTGTAGGTTGCCTCTTTTATATTCTTTGATCGGAAGTTTGAGTGTTTAAGGTCATTCCCAACTGAAGTGAGCGGATGAACCATCTTGAAGTAATAATAAAAAAAACAAAAATTCGTTTTAAGAAAATTTTTTATCCACTTGTCATTTTGTTTGCGCCTTCCTCATTTAGATATGTTTTTCTAATTATTACATCACATCATATGTAGCCTGATACATATACAACCAACTTTGATATCTCAAGGCCGATATTTACAATTTCTTCATGAGGATTATATATTTTTATACTAGCTAAGACAAAGGCTCATGGAACTGTCCTTCTTCAAGCAACATTCACAGTTCTTTAAATTCTCCTTAATATGTAATACTTCAAGGTAAATAACAAGCATAATCTTCTCATATTGAACTGAAGATAATTAAAAAAAAAAAACCGCTAGTTTCCCACAAGATTTTGTTTCCTGTAGGGGATGACTTTTGGTGTTCGTGAAAAATTGAGCCAATTTTAATTTCCCTCTCCTACTTGAAGATGATGCTACGATCTCAAATCCCATAACTTATTCTAGCTAGAAGATACAGAGGCAAACATGATTGATTAGAACTGGAACTAATCATCTTTTATTCTCCCGACCCTGATCCCAAAAACCGGTACCAGAGATAACTCAATTCGTGTTTCCAAATCCTTAGTTTCGAAAATGATAATATATCCCGACATCTATTGTGTTTAAGAAACAAAATTATTATCACCTCTCAGAATACACTCCAACGATGGAGAACTTGACCATGCCTCACAATGATTTATACAAGACTACAATTGTGTTGCTCAGGAATGAAGGAAAAGCAAGCCATTTTTAAATCTAGCATCTATCATGTACAATGATTCGAATTGTTTGTAATCTTCAACCAATAACAACTCAATCTTACTTGCTAGAACATGTTTTTAACAAACTTAATCTTATGCCCACCATAGTGAGCCACCAGGAACACACATTGAGATGTCAATCATGAGGAACTCTTAGTGGATCTAACTTCCCACTGAAGTAACTTGATGAAACCATATATAGTTCTTGGCGCCCTTTCCACTCCTCGCGTGGCCTTAACATTATAGGGTGCTCAATTGTTGTTGCTTCAATACAAACCATCTGTTTGTACTCTTCATTGCCAAAATCAGGAACGACCTTGGCCTTCTTATCCCATGGGTTCCAAACAACCTTTTTTATCTTTTGTTGCATGGAAGGAACAATGTTCATGTTAGCCTTTGAATTATTGAAGACACAAATCACATGTTTCTTTTAGTTTCTGCGTTCTACACTTAATCTGGGGATAAAGAGAATTTTCATCTTCATCCACTCTTCCTTTATAAATCATTCCTTTTGAAGTAAATTGTAAAAATAGTCAAGAGTTTCCAAACCCTCCACTCTTGATTCACTTATGTTTGAAACTGATAAATAAGTATGCAGAGCAAAGGTGAAAGAGAAAGTATTATTATCAATATTTCTCACACGAGGAATCAATGTCAGCATCCTAGGACCTAGAGACACCTGTAGCCGCAATTCAAAACTGTGAGATCATATCTTCAAATCTTCCTCTATGGGAGTTAAAATAAGGTCAATAGTTGATGTGTTATTTGAAACTGGCAGTGGTGAAGGACATGTAGCAATTTCCCAAAACCCGTTCCTTGCAAATCTGTGTTGTTCCAACGATCCAAAACTACCAAACTAAGGAAATCAAATGGGCATCCCTCCTTTGATTGCTTTTGGTGGCTTAAGAAGTGCCTTGTTGCTAAAAAAAAATAGTTCTTCTCCACATTCCTTTTTCCATGATATAACTTGTCCAGCATACAAAAGGACCTTATTAGCTTGTTTTGTGAGAAATTCAAAAATCTCAATTCATAGAGGATGCTTTGTCTTTCCTTTAATAAAAATTTGCATCATTCAAAACCTCTGTGTAGACTCTTGTCAAAGCTCAAACATTAAGTACCTTCGATAAGAAAGCAAGGAAGTCTCCACTGGCACTCCCTGCGGGCTTCCAATAATAATATTTCAACCAACAATGTTGATTACTCGGTTATAGCCTTCGTCCTTCACATATGAGGAATGTTGTTGTTGACATATCGTTCGCCAAACTGATTTTGCAATAATGTGAGGTAAAACCAACCATGAATGTAGGTATCCTTGCATGAAGAGTACATTCCAAAATGTCATCATATAATATAATAATATATAATATATTTTTTTAAGGTCACGGTTAAGCCACACACCAAATTGGTGTATGAGACCCCCTTGTTTGTGGGACAAGGGACTCCCTTCTCCCAACGATTTGACTGGTAAAGTCTACGGCGGTATACATACCCTACCCCGCTCTGGATTTGAACTTGTGACCTCTTAGGAGGAAACACATGTTCTTAATCATTAGGCCCACTCAAGTTATATTTTATATAAGGACATCACTTAGTAAGTAATGAATCCATTTTAAAATTTAAAGTGAAGATCCTTTATTTAAATGATAAATAATAAAGGTGTCCCGTTGAAGGGATTTTGAAAAACAAATAATGATATATTTGAATTTTGAAAGGTATGAGATAAATCCAAAGTTATAACATAAAATGGCCTTGATTATATTTCAAGAATTCATTTATTCACTCATAATTAAAAGGTTATATAGACAAAGGGATTATATGATATGAAAGAGTAACATTGAGAAAGGCCATGAAAAGAAAAATGTTTGGTAATATGTTGGGCAAGACAAGAAATGATTTCAAGCTTATAACATGGTATTCGTTTATTCTCTCATCAAAGGTTATGTATATAAGGTGAGTTATATCGAAATAAAGAGCAATAATAGAGTCTTTTGTCATATAGTGTCAACGACATGAATACTGCGAGGAGCAAGGAAAAGGTCAAGCTTGAATTTAGTCAGGCATCCAAAAACTTTTCCAAGAACATTGCACCAACATTTTGTTAGGACCCTATAATAGGGAAATTAGTACTCTGACTGATATCTATCTATTTAAGGCATAAAGAAGATTGCTCATAACATTGTTTCTCATGACGTTCAGTGAAGATGTAAAGGCGACAAAAAGTGCATGACACTGACCAAGCATAAGATGAGTATCTACACGCGAGCTTCAAAGCAAGTTAAAGTTCTTGTGCATTTTTTAGCAAGAAATTATGAATTGGTTTGGATGGAAAAATTCTATTATTTTGGGTAAAAGCAAAGTTCGTTTTATTAGCCGAAATTTGGTTTTTATAGTTAATTTCTTGCCTTTTGAGCCAAAATTGGCCCCTCAGCCTTCATGAAGAGTGTTATGTCTTGTATATCAAAATATAAACTGTTTGAAAAATATTTTCCAAAAGGTATATTGGCTGAGGGCCAATCTCCAAGTACTCAACACCGAGACTTAGCACCTTTCACAAGCCTACAACAAACATACAAGTCGGGGCCAGGCACAAGTGGATAGCCTCGGGCTCACTTCATCGGAATACATTGTGGCTATTGACATATATCAATACTCATTTTTATTTTCTCTTCATGAATGTGGGATTAATCCCCAAAAACTTTAAAGATAAAAAACATAGAATTACTATGTGCGCCCAGGGGTTGACCAGATCTCATGTATCAAGTAATGTCAAGGTGTTGACAAGCAATGTGCGCAGGTTCTTATGTTGATGTGCCATCTGTAGTGGATATCATGACCAGGGATCTTACACAACTGTTGGTTTTCTTCCCCAAGTCATATAGACAGAGCGCCAAGCTACATGATAATCAAAATCTCGAGATCAAATTCACATGGAGCACCAACACACCAAGCCACGGTTAGCAACAAACTTGCAAGCCAACGTTCAAACGCAAGATTCAAGCTCCACACAACCTGTCACACAACAACACAACACATGTCAGGGGTTAGCACACAACATCGTGCAACACACAAACGCCAAACTTCCAAGTGGCTATTCGTTGGCTCATATCATCGGGTATACGCCAAAACTGGAGCAAAATTTCAAACCCCATGCGCAGATGCCAGAATGATTTCACAGTTGTCAAAATCACAACTCCAGGTGCCATCGCCAACGAAAGGAAAAGAAGGGATCAAGAAAGTTCCGAGTTGTCAAACCAAGCATGCGTAATGCTAGTTCAACATTCAATTCAAAATCGAATGACAACAAAGCGCTTACAAGTGTTAAGGTGGGAATAGATCAGATCGGGAGGATCACATTACATTTGCAAATGCAACTGGTCGTTATCCTTTGTTTCGATTAAACACTTCAGTTATGTTCTCACTTCCAGCAATGATGTTCATGGAAGGATTCGGGTATTTATTTAAGGGAAGAAGGTTTCCCAAACTTCATGCCTTGACCAAAACATTAAATGTGACGTCTCTACGTTTCTGTGTGAGCCGATTTCAAACACCCTGTGTGCCTAGGAGTTTTCTTTTATCATTAAAACCCGTGATGTCTATCAAAAAGATCATGAAAAGCCTGGTGGATGCCCTCTATTTATTTTCTTTTTAGGCAAATGAAAGAGGTCGATTCCTGTGAGGCAGCTTGCTTGAAAAATCTCGACATTCACACATTGTTCTATGGATTGATTGTCTAATTTACATATGACAATGGGTTTTCAGGTATATGTCCATATATGACACAGATTCCTCTCAGTTGGGAGATGGTGGCGAATTAGATTTGAATTGTTTAAAACCCCTACAGTAGATCCCTCTGTAAGAGAAGATCTATTAGAGTGGATCACAGTAAAAGACGCAAGGAAAGGTATTTTCCTATGCAACAACTATGATTTCATGCGAGATACATAGTCCAGATAAATGATTGCTATGAATTTCCTGTGCAACTTGAGCTCGATAGAGACAAGAGACAAAGTCTTGTTATGTAACAAAACCCGTGAATGCAGAAACAAAGAGAAAATAGGTGACAGAGCATCTATTAATGAAGGAAGAAGATATTCATCTCCCATTACTCAGTTGTCAGAATTTTTTTATGAATCAAGCAGATAAGAGTGTAGATGGCTAAATCGATTACAAATTTGTAAGTTGAAGGACATAGTTCATTGATTTTTCTTTCACCTGGCACCTGTTACTTCCAAGTTCGCCCATGTTTGAAGGGTCAAAGATCAAATCCTGCATATTGGGGTATAGACCAATTTGGCAAATATTCTGTACCATATTTTAAGCAACTTGTTTCTATTCTTATCCAAGGAGGATTTTCGATCCCTTAGTCCAAGGAGAATTATTTTTGAAAGAGATTTCTTCCAGATCACAAGTGGCATAGATTTCCTATATTTCAGGCAGTGGTTAGAGCACCAATCCTCCAACTGGCAGCAAATATCCAACAACCTCAAGCATTTGACTGATTATACATTTATTTGTTTTGATACTGTTAGAGTCTATTCGCCAACAAATCTTAACAACCTCCAGTGTTCCAGATGTTCAAGCAACAGTTACCAAATTTAAATTTCCTTTGATTTGCTGTTTTGATTGTTTTAGGAGACAGTTTACAGGTGTCGAGATGATTGTAACTGCTTTCTATTTTCAGAAAGCATAGATAGAGATTGAGTCTTGGCAAGGCTGAGGGAAACTTTTGGATATATGCACATGTAAAAGATGAAAGGGGGGTTCGACCTAAAGGGTGTAATTTTCTTTGCAGGACTAGGGTCCTGGCTTTTCCAGGAGTATTTTTTGTAATCTTTAGATGACCGATCAATAATAAAAAAACTATTGACATGATTCTTGTGTCGAGGTGTTGGTGGTGTTTCCCCTCTCTGTTAAGTATTTTTCCAGTTATCTTTTCACTTGTTTTCAATTCTTATTGTCAAAGGATATTAATAGAGCATAATTTATTGGTGAAATAGTCTGCATCTGGTTCTTGATGATCTTTATGTTCTCTTCTAAAAATCTCAGTTAAGGAATTCTTAGCTGCTCCTTTGCTTGGTTTTTTTTTCTCCCCTATTTCTTCCTCAAATCAACACCATTCAAACTTAATTTGATCCAACATTTCCACTACCTTTCCCTGTGTAAGATCTTTGTCTAGATCTGAGAGTGAATTATATATTTAAGTGCATACCCCATTTTCCCAATGGTCCTCCTTGTTGTCCAAAACCAACCATTTCAAAACCAAAACCCCAACCCCATACTTTCATAGCTAGCCTGACATCTATCCTATTCCATACCAAGTTAAATCAGAAAGAGAGAGCCCTCTCTTAGTCTTGGAGGGCTATATCAAAGACTCCAAGCGGTTGAAATAGTTACCTCTGTCCAATTCTTCTTCAGTCAAGAAATTACAGAGCGTTAACATTTTTGGCGACTCCACTGGGGAAGAGCTTTCAAGTTCCCCAGGAAAATATATCAAGTTCAGATTTGACTTCTGATGGTGAATAGAAGCCAAACACAGGAAGGTTGTACCATTCACCCGGCGACTCCATTTTTCAAGATCCCGAGCTTCAAAGTTCACAAGCGACTTCACTACCCAAGAATCTAGATTTCAAAGCCTTGATGATGTTTCAAGATGACAGGGTATGTGGTGAATCCTCTATCTCCTGAAGATTTAAAATAATTAAAAAATAAGTTAGCAGAATTTCACATTGACAAAGACTTTTTAACAACTGTGTTTCGTATGTTGGAATCGAGCAAATTTTCTCCTAAAAGTAAAATTTGTTTTCTTGAGCTAGTTGTTGAAAAGTTTGAAAATGATATTGAACTTTTGGATTCTCAAATTCAGTCATATAATTTCTGAGATCTCAAAGAATTCTTGGAAAATCTTCCTTCTCCAAAGCAAGAGGAAATTGTACTACCTATTGATTGGCAGATTGATGATGATTATGTTTTCCAATATAAGGCTGAAGTTGTAAATGCAGGGTTTAATTTTGAAGATGCAACTGATCAACTAGTCATAGAAGATCTAGGAATGAATATCATGCATCATGCTTTAATTGATCCTATAGCAGATTACATGGAGGTTCATGTTAGCTCGAGTTTTCAAACATGTATTCTCTATAACGACCAAATATGCCACCAGTTGCCAGTACATATTTCAGTCTCGATTTTCATCAAGCACGATGAGGAAACCCAATCATGGGATCAACTGTTGGGTTGGCTTCATTTGCACTTTTTCATTACCTGATTGAAGCAGTAACTGTTAGCAAAGTAGGGTAGGTAGAAATGTGCCAATAAGCTCAAAAGGATGAGCAATTTTTCTTTTTTTTATCTCTTCATAGTTTTATTTTCAGTCTACAGTTTGGGGACAGCCCAATGATCAGCTGGTCTGCAAAATTCAGAGTTCTATGGATTCTTGGCACCTCACGAGGAGCTTCCATCCCCAGGTGGAGCCTATGTTAGGACCCTATAATAGGGAAATCAGTACTCTGACTGATATCTATCTATTTAAGGCATAAAGGAGATTGCTCATAACACCGTTTCTCATGACATTCAGTGAATATGTAAAGGCGACAGAAAGCGCACGAAACTGACCAAGCATAAGATGAGTATCTACACGTGAGCTTCAAAGCAAGTTAAAGTTCTTGTGCATTTTTTAGCAAGAAATTATGAATTGGTTTGGATGGCAAAATTTTATTATTTTGGGTAAAAGCAAAGTTCGGTTTATTAGCTGAAATTTGGTTTTTATAGTCAATTTATTGCCTTTTGAGCCAAAATTGGCCCCTTGGCCTTCATGAAGAGTATTTTGTCTTGTATATGAAAATATAAACTGTTTGAAAACCAAAAGGTATATTGGTCGAGGGCCAATCTCCAAGTAATCAACACCAAGACTTAGCACCTTTCACAAGCCTACAACAAACATACAAGCCAGGGCCAAGCACAAGTGGATAGCCTCAGGCTCACTTCATCGGAATACATTGTGGCTATTCACATATATCAATAATCATTTTATTTTCTCTTCATGAATGTGGGATTAATCCCCAAAAATTTAAAGATAAAAAACAAAGAATTACTCTGTGCGCCCAGGGGTTGACCAGATCTCATGTATCAAGTAATGTCAGGGTGTTGACAGGCAATGTGCGCATGTTCTTATGTTGATGTGCCATCTGTAGTGGATATCATGACCAGGGATCTTACAAAGATGTTGGTTTTCCTCCCCAAGTCATATAGACAGAGCGCCAAGCTACATGATAATCAAAAGCCCAAGATCAAATTCGCATGGAGCACCAACACACCAAGCCACGGTTAGCAACAAACTTGCAAGCCAACGCCCAAACGCAAGATTCCAGCTCCACACAACCTGTCACACAACAACACAACACATGTCAGGGGTTAGCACGCAACATCGTGCAGCACACAAACGCCAAACTTCCAAGTGTCTATCCATTGGCTCATATCATTGGGTATACGCCAAAACTGGAGAAAAAGTTCAAACCCCATGCGCAGATGCCCGAATGATTTCATAGTTGTCAAAATCACAACTCTAGGTGCCATCACCAACGAAAGGAAAAGTAAGGATCAAGAAAGTGTCGTGTTGTCAAACCAAGCATGCGTAATGCTAGTTCAACATTCAATTCAAAATCGAATGACAACAAAGTGCTTACAAGTGTTAAGGTGGGAATAGATTGGATCAGGAGGATCACATTACATTTGAAAATGCAACTGGTCGTTATCCTTTGTTTCGATTAAACACTTCAGTTATGTTCTCACTTCCAGTAATGATGTTCATGGAAGGATTCAGTTATTTATTTAAGGGAAGAAGGTTTCCCAAACTTCATGTCTTGACCATAACATTAAATGTGGCGTCTCTACGTTTTTGTGTGAGCCGATTTCAAACACCCTGTGCGCCCAAGAGTTTTCTTTTGTCATTAAAACCCATGATGTCTATCAAAACGATCACGAAAATCCTGGTGGATTCCCTGTATTTCTTTTATTTTCAGGCAAATGAAAGAGGTCGATTCCTGTGAGGCAGCTTGCTTGAAAAATCTTGACATTCACACATTGTTCTATGGATTGATTGTCTAATTTACATATGACAATGGGTTTTCAGGTATATGTCCATATATGAGACAGATTCCTCTCAGTTGGGAGATGGTGGCGAATTAGATTTGAATTGTTTAAAACCCCTACAGTAGATCCCTCTGTAAGAGAAGATCTATTAGAGTGGATCATAGTAAAAGACACAAGGAAAGGTATTTTCCTATGCAACAACTATGATTTCATGCGAGATACATAGTCCAGATAAATGATTTCTATGAATTTCCTGTGCAACTTGAGCTCGATAGAGACAAGAGACAAAGTCTTGTTATGTAACAAAACCCGTGAATGCAGAAACAAAGAGAAAATAGGTGACAGAGCATCTATTAATGAAGGAAGAAGATATTCATCTCCCATTACTCATTTGTCAGAAAAATTTGATGAATCAAGTAGATAAGAGTGTAGATGGCTAAATCAATTACAAATTTGCAAGCTGAAGGACATAGTTCATTGATTTTGCTTTCACCTAGCGCCTTTTACTTCCAAGTTGGCCCATGTTTGAAGGGTCAAAGATCAAATCCTGCATATTGGGGTATAGACCAATTTGGCAAATATTCTGTACCAGATTTTAAGCAAATTGTTTCTATTCTTAGCCAAGGAGGATTTTCGATCCCTTATTCCAAGGAGAATTAGTTTTGAAAGAGATTTCTTCCAGATCACAAGTGGCAGAGATTTCCTATATTTTAGGCAGTGGTTAGAGCACCGATCCTCCAGCTGGCAGCAAATCTCCAACAACCTCAAGCATTCGACTGATTCTGCATTTATTTGTTTTGATGTTGTTAGAGTCTATTCACCAGCAAATATTAACAACCTCCAGTGTTCCAGATGTTCAAGCAGCAGTTACCAAATTTAACTTTCCTTTGATTTGTTGTTTTGTTTGTTTTAGGAGACAGTTTACAGGTGTCGAGATGATAGTAGTTTCTTTCTATTTTCGGAAAGCATAGATAGAGCTCGAGTCTTGGCAAGGCTGAGGGAAACTTTTGGATATATGCACATGTAAAAGATGAAAGGGGGGTTCGACCTGAAGGGTGTAATTTTCTTTGCTGGACTGGGGTCCTGGCTTTTCCAGGAGTATTTTCTGTAATATTTAGATGACCGATCAGTAATAGACAAATTGTTGACAGGATTCTTTGGTCGAGGTGTTGGTGGCGTTTCCCCTCTCTGTTAAGTATTTTTCCGATTATCTTTTCACTTGTTTTCATTTCTTATTGTCAAAGGATATTAATAGAGTAGAATTTATTGGTGAAATACTCTGCATCTAGTTCTTGATGATATTTGTGTTCTCTTCTAAAAAGCTCAGTTAAGGAATTCTTAGCTGCTCCTTTGCTTGGTTTTTTTTTCTCCCCTATTTCTTCCTCAAATCAACACCATTCAAACTTAATTTGATCCAACATTTCCACTACCTTGCCCTGTGTAAGATCTTTGTCTAGATCTGAGAGTGAATTATATATTTAAGTGCAGACCCCATTTGCCCAATGGTCCTCCTTGTTATCCCAAACCAACCATTTAAAAACCAAAACCCCAACCCCATACTTTCATAGCTAGCCTAACATCTATCCTATTCCATACCAAGTTAAATCAGAAAGAGAGAGCCCTCTCTGAGTCTTGGAGGGCTAGATCCAAGACTCCAAGCGGTTGAAACAGTTACCTCCATCAAATTCTTCTTCAGTCGAGAAATTACAGGGCGTTAAAATTTTGGCGACTCCACTGGGGAAGAGATTTCAAGTTCCCTAGGAAAATATATCAAGTTCAGATTTGACTTCTGATGGTGAACAGAAGCCAAACACATGAAGGTTGTACCATTCACCTGGCGACTCCATTTTTCAAGATCCCGAGCTTCAAAGTTCACAAGCGACTTCACTGTCGAAGAATCTAAATTTCAAAGCCTTGATGATGTTTCAAGATGACAGGGTATGTGGTGAATCCTCTATCTCCTGAAGATTTAAAAGAATTCAGAAATAAGTTAGCAGAATTTCACATTGACGAAGACTTTTTAACAACTGTGTTTCGTATGTTGGAATCGAGCAATTTTTCTCCTAAAAGTAAAATTTGTTTTCTTGAGCTAGTTGTTGAAAAGTTCGAAAATGATATTGAACTTTTGGATTCTCAAATTCAGTCATATAATTTCTGAGATCTCAAAGAATTCTTGGAAAATCTTCCTTCTCCAAAGCAAGAGGAAATTGTACTACCTATTGATTGGCAGATTGATGATGATTATGTTTTCCAATATAAGGCTGAAGTTGTAAATGCAGGGTTTAATTTTGAAGATGCAACTGATCAACTAGTCATAGAAGATCTAGGAATGAATATCATGCATCATGCTTTAATTGATCCTATAGCAGATTACATGGAGGTTCATGTTAGCTCGAGTTTTCAAACATGTATTCTCTATAACGACCAAATATGTCACCAGTTGCAAGTACATATTTCAGTCTCGATTTTCATCAAGCACGATGAGGAAACCCAATCATGGGATCAACTGCTGGGTTGGATTCATTTGCACTTTTTCATTACCTGATTGAAGCAGTAACTGTTAGCAAAGTAGGGTAGGTAGGAATGTGCCAATAAGCTCAAAAGGATGAGCACTTTTTCTTTTTTATCTCTTCATAGTTTTATTTTCAGTCTACAGTTTGGGGACAACCCAATGATCAGCTGGTCTGCAAAATTCAGAGTTCTATGGATTCTTGGCACCTCACGAGGAGATTCCATCCCCAGGTGGAGCCTATGTTAGGACCCTATAATAGGGAAATCAGTACTCTGACTGATATCTATCTATTTAAGGCATAAAGGAGATTGCTCATAACACCGTTTCTCATGACGTTCAGTGAAGATGTAAAGGCGACAGAAAGCACACGACACTGACCAAGCATAAGATGAGTATCTACACGTGAGCTTCAAAGCAAGTTAAAGTTCTTGTGCATTTTTTAGCAAGAAATTATGAATTGGTTTGGATGGCAAAATTTTATTATTTTGGGTAAAAGCAAAGTTCGGTTTATTAGCTGAAATTTGGTTTTTATAGTCAATTTATTGCCTTTTGAGCCAAAATTGGCCCCTCGACCTTCATGAAGAGTGTTTTGTATTGTATATGAAAATATAAACTGTTTGAAAAATATTTTCCAAAAGGTATATTGGTCGAGGGCCAATCTCCAAGTACTCAACACCGAGACTTAGCACCTTTCACAAGCCTACAACAAACATACAAGCCGGGGCCAAGCACAAGTGGATAGCCTCGGGCTCACTTCATCGGAATACATTGTGGCTATTGAAATATATCAATACTCATTTTTATTTTCTCTTCATGAATGTGGGATTAATCCCCAAAAATTTAAAGATAAAAAACACAGAATTACTCTGTGCGCCCAGGGGTTGACCAGATCTCATGTATCAAGTAATGTCAGGGTGTTGACAGGCAATGTGCGTAGGTTCTTATGTTGATGTGCCATCTGTAGTGGATATCATGACCAGGGATCTTACACAGCTGTTGGTTTTCTTCCCCAAGTCATATAGACAGAGCGCCAAGCTACATGATAGTCAAAAGCCCGAGATCAAATTCGCATGGAGCACCAACACACCAAGCCACGGTTAGCAACAAACTTGCAAGCCAACGCCCAAACGCAAGACTCCAGCTCCACGCAACCTGTCACACAACAACACAACACATGTCAGGGGTTAGCACGCAACATCGTGCAGCACACAAACGCCAAACTTCCAAGTGTCTATCCATTGGCTCATATCATTGGGTATAAGCCAAAACTGGAGAAAAAGTTCAAACCCCATGCGCAGATGCTGGAATGATTTCATAATTGTCAAAATCACAACTCTAGGTGCCATCGCCAACGAAAGGAAAAGCAGGGATCAAGAAAGTGTCGAGTTGTCAAACCAAGCATGCGTAATGCTAGTTCAACATTCAATTCAAAATCGAATGACAACAAAGTGCTTACAAGTGTTAAGGTGGGAATAGATCGGATCAGGAGGATCACATTACATTTGAAAATGCAACTGGTCGTTATCCTTTGTTTCGATTAAACACTTCAGTTATGTTCTTACTTCCAGTAATGATGTTCATGGAAGGATTCGGTTATTTATTTAAGGGAAGAAGGTTTCCCAAACTTCATGTCTTGACCATAACACTAAATGTGACGTCTCTACGTTTCTGTGTGAGCCGATTTCAAACACCCCGCGCGCCCAAGAGTTTTCTTTTGTCATTAAAACCCATGATGTCTATCAAAACGATCATGAAAATCCTGGTGGATGCCCTGTATTTCTTTTCTTTTCAGGGAAATGAAAGAGGTCGATTCCTGTGAGGCAGCTTGCTTGAAAAATCTTGACATTCACACATTGTTCTATGGATTGATTGTCTAATTTACATATGACAATGGGTTTTCAGGTATATGTCCATATATGAGACAAATTCATCTCAGTTGGGAGATGGTGGCGAATTAGATTTGAATTGTTTAAAACCCCTACAGTAGATCCCTCTGTAAGAGAAGATCTATTAGAGTGGATCATCGTAAAAGATGCAAGGAAAGGTATTTTCCTGTGCAACAACTATGATTTCATGCGAGATACATAGTCCAGATAAATGATTGCTATGAATTTCCTATGCAACTTGAGCTCGATAGAGACAAGAGACAAACTCTTGTTATGTAACAAAACCCGTGAATGCAGAAACAAAGAGAAAATAGGTGACAGAGCATCTATTAATGAAGGAAGAAGATATTCATCTCCCATTACTCAGTTGTCAGAAAAATTTGATGAATCAAGTAGATAAGAGTGTAGATGGCTAAATCAATTACAAATTTGCAAGCTGAAGGACATAGTTCATTGATTTTGCTTTCACCTGGCGCCTTTTACTTCCAAGTTGGCCCATGTTTGAAGGGTCAAAGATCAAATCCTGCATATTGGGGTATATACCAATTTGGCAAATATTCTGTACCAGATTTTAAGAAAATTGTTTCTATTCTTAGCCAAGGAGGATTTTCGATCCCTTAGTCCAAGGAGAATTAGTTTTGAAAGAGATTTCTTCCAGATCACAAGTGGCAGAGATTTCCTATATTTTAGGCAGTGGTTAGAGCACCGATCCTCCAGCTGGCAGAAAATCTCCAACAACCTCAAGCATTCGACTGATTCTGCATTTATTTGTTTTGATGTTGTTAGAGTCTATTCACCAGCAAATCTTAACAACCTCCAGTGTTCCAGATGTTCAAGTAGCAGTTACCAAATTTAACTTTCCTTTGATTTGTTGTTTTGTTTGTTTTAGGAGACAGTTTACAGGTGTCGAGATGATTGTAACTGCTTTCTATTTTCGGAAAGCATAGATAGAGCTCGAGTCTTGGCAAGGATGAGGGAAACTTTTGGATATATGCACATGTAAAAGATGAAAGGGGGGTTCGACCTGAAGGGTGTAATTTTCTTTGCTGGACTGGGGTCCTGGCTTTTCCAGGAGTATTTTCTGTAATATTTAGATGACCGATCAGTAATAGACAAATTGTTGACAGGATTCTTTGGTCGAGGTGTTGGTGGCGTTTCCCCTCTCTATTAAGTATTTTTCCGATTATCTTTTCACTTGTTTTCAATTCTTATTGTCAAAGGATATTAATAGAGTATAATTTATTGGTGAAATACTCTGCATCTAGTTCTTGATGATATTTATGTTCTCTTCTAAAAAGATCAGTTAAGGAATTCTTAGCTGCTCCTTTGCTTGGTTTTTTTTTCTCCCCTATTTCTTCCTCAAATCAACACCATTCAAACTTAATTTGATCCAACATTTCCACTACCTTGCCCTGTGTAATATCTTTGTCTAGATTTGAGAGTGAATTATATATTTAAGTGCAGACCCCATTTGCCCAATGGTCCTCCTTGTTATCCCAAACCAACCATTTAAAAACCAAAACCCCAACCCCATACTTTCATAGCTAGCCTGACATCTATCCTATTCCATACCAAGTTAAATCAAAAAGAGAGAGCCCTCTCTGAGTCTTGGAGGGCTAGATCCAAGACTCCAAGCGGTTGAAACAGTTACCTCCATCAAATTCTTCTTCAGTCGAGAAATTACAGGGCGTTAAAATTTTGGCGACTCCACTGGGGAGGAGCTTTCAAGTTCCCTAGGAAAATATATCAAGTTCAGATTTGACTTCTGATGGTGAACATAAGCCAAACACAGGAAGGTTGTACCATTCACCTGGCGACTCCATTTTTCAAAAGATCCCGAGCTTCAAAGTTCACAAGCGACTTCACTGTCGAAGAATCCAGATTTCAAAGCCTTGATGATGTTTCAAGATGACAGGGTATGTGGTGAATCCTCTCTCTCCTGAATATTTAAAAGAATTCAGAAATAAGTTAGCAGAATTTCACATTGACGAAGACTTTTTAACAACTGTGTTTCGTATGTTGGAATCGAGCAAATTTTCTCCTAAAAGTAAAATTTGTTTTCTTGAGCTAGTTGTTGAAAAGTTCAAAAATGATATTGAACTTTTGGATTCTTAAATTCAGTCATATAATTAATGAGATCTCAAAGAATTCTTGGAAAATCTTCCTTCTCCAAAGCAAGACGAAATTGTACTACCTATTGATTGGCAGATTGATGATGATTATGTTTTCCAATATAAGGCTGAAGTTGTAAATGCAGGGTTTAATTTTGAAGATGCAATTGATCAACTAGTCATATAAGATCTAGGAACAAATATCATGCATCATTCTTTAATTGATCCTATAGCAGATTACATGGAGTTTCATGTTAGCTCGAGTTTTCAAACATGTATTCTTTATAACGACCAAATATGTCACCAGTTTCCAGTGCATATTTCAGTCTCGATTTTCATCAAGCACGATGAGGAAACCCAATCATGGGATCAACTGCTGGGTTGGCTTCATTGGCACTTTTTCATTACCTGATTGAAGCAATAACTGTTAGCAAATTAGGGTAGGTAGGAATGTGCCAATAAGCTCAAAAGGATGAGCACTTTTTCTTTTTTATCTCTTCATAGTTTTATTTTCAGTCTACAATTTGGGGACAGCCCAATGATCAGTTGGTCTGCAAAATTCAGAGTTCTATGGATTCTTGGCACCTCACGAGGAACTTCCATCCCCAGGTGGAGCCTATGTTAGGACCCTATAATAGGGAAATCAGTACTATGACTGATATCTATCTATTTAAGCCATAAAGCAGATTGCTCATAACACTGTTTCACATGACGTTCAGTGAAGATGTAAAGGCGACAGAAAGCGCACGACACTGACCAAGCATAAGATGAGTATCTACACGTGAGCTTCAAAGCAAGTTAAAGTTCTTGTGCATTTTTTAGAAAGAAATTATGAATTGGTTTGGATGGAAAAAATTTATTATTTTGGGTAAAAGCAAAGTTCGGTTTATTAGCCGAAATTTGGTTTTTATAGTCAATTTCTTTCCTTTTGAGCCAAAATTGGCCCCTCGACCTTCATGAAGAGTGTTTTGTCTTGTATATCAAAATATAAATTGTTTGAAATATATTTTCCAAAAGGTATATTGGTCGAGGGCCAATATCCAAGTACTCAACACCGAGACTTAACACCTTTCACAAGCCTACAACAAACATACAATCCGGGGCCAAGCACAAGTGGATAGCCTCAGGCTCACTTCATCAGAATACATTGTGGCTATTGACATATATCAATACTCATTTTTATTTTATCTTCATGTATGTGGGATTAATCCCCAAAACTTTAAAGATAAAAAACACAGAATTACTCTGTGCGCCCAGGGGTTGACCAGATCTCTTGTATCAAGTAATGTCAGGGTGTTGACAGGAAATGTGCGCAGGTTCTTATGTTGATGTGCCATCTGTAGTGGATATCATGACCGGGGATCTTACACAGCTATTGTTTTTCTTCCCCAAGTCATATAGACAGAGCGCCAAGCTACATGATAATCAAAATCCCGAGATCAAATTCGCATGGAGCACCAGCACACCAAGCCACGGTTAGCAACAAACTTGCAATCCAACGCCCAAACGCAAGACTCCAGCTCCACACAACCTGTCACACAACAACACAACACATGTCAGGGGTTAACACGCAACATCGTGCAGCACACAAACGCCAAAATTCCAAGTGGCTATCCGTTGACTCATATCATTGGGTATACGCCAAAAATAGAGCAAAAGTTCAAACCCCATGCGCAGATGCCTTAATGATTTCACAGTTGTCAAAATCACAACTCTAGGTGTCATCGCCAACGAAAGGAAAAGAAGGGATCAAGAAAGTGCTGAGTTGTCAAACCAAGCATGCATAATGCTAGTTCAACATTCAATTCAAAATCGAATGACAACAAAGTGCTTACAAGTGTTAAGGTGGGAATAGATCGGATCGGGAGGTTCACATTACATTCGAAAATGCAACTGGTCGTTATCCTTTGTTTTGATTAAACACTTCAGTTATGTTCTCTCTTCCAGCAATGATTTTCATGGAAGGATTCAGGTATTTATTTAAGGGAAGAAGGTTTCCCAAACTTCATGCCTTGACCAGAACATTAAATGTGACGTCTCTACGTTTTTGTGTGAGCCGATTTCAAACACCCTGTGCGCCCAAGAGTTTTCTTTTATCATTAAAACCCGTGATGTCTATCAAAAAGATCATGAAAAGCCTGGTGGATGCCCTGTATTTCTTTTCTTTTTAGGAAAATGAAAGAGGTTGATTCCTGTGAGGCAGCTTGCTTGAAAAATCTCGACATTCACACATTGTTCTATGGATTGATTATCTAATTTACATATGACAATGGGTTTTCAAGTATATCTCCATATATGAGACAAATTCCTCTCAGTTGGGAGATGGTGGCGACTTAGATTTGAATTGTTTAAAACCCCTACAGTAGATCCCTCTGTAAGAGAAGATCTATTAGAGTGGATCACAGTAAAAGACGCAAGGAAAGGTATTTTCCTGTGGAACAACTATGATTTCATGCGAGATACATAGTCCAGATAAATGATTGCTATGAATTTCCTATGCAACTTGAGCTCGATAGAGACAAGAGACAAAGTCTTGTTATGTAACAAAACCCGTGAATGCAGAAACAAAGAGAAAATAGGTGACATAGCATCTATTAATGAAGGAAGAAGATATTCATATCCCATTACTCAGTTGTCAGAAAAATTTGATGAATCAAGCAGATAAGAGTGTAGATGGCTAAATCGATTACAAATTTGCAATATGAAGGACATAGTTCATTGATTTTTCTTTTACCTTGCGCCTTTTACTTCCAGGTTGGCCCATGTTTGAAGGGTCAAAGATCAAAGCCTGCATATTGGGGTAAAGACCAATTTGGAAAATATTATGTACCGGATTTTAAGCAACTTGTTTCTATTCTTAGCCAAGGAGGATTTTCGATCCCTTAGTCCAAGGAGAATTAGTTTCGAAAGAGATTTCTTCCAGATCACAAGTGGCAGAGATTTCCTATATTTCAGGCAGTGGTTAGAGCACCGATCCTCCAACTGGCAGCAAATATCCAACAACCTCAAGCATTCGACTGATTCTGCATTTATTTGTTTTGATGTTGTTAGAGTCTATTTGCCAGCAAATCTTAACAACCTCCAGTGTTCCAGATGTTCAAACAGCAGTTACCAAATTTAAGTTTCCTTTGATTTGTTGTTTTGTTTGTTTTAGGATACAGTTTACAGGTGTCGAGATGATTGTAACTGCTTTCTATTTTCAGAAAGCATAGATAGAGCTCAAGTCTTGGCAAGGCTGAGGGAAACTTTTGGATATATGCACATGTAAAAGATGAAAGGGGGGTTCGACCTGAAGGTTGTAATTTTCTCTGCTGGACTGGGGTCCTGGATTTTCCAGGAGTATTTTCTGTAATCTTTAGATGACCGATCAGTAATAGACAAACTGTTGAAAGGATTCTTGTGTCGAGGTGTTGGTGGTGTTTCCCCTCTTTGTTAAGTATTTTTCCGGTTATCTTTTCACTTGTTTTCAATTCTCATTATCAAAGGATATTAGTAGAGAAGAATTTATTGGTGAAATACTCTACATCTGGTTCTTGATGATCTTTATTCTCTCTTCTAAAAATCTCAGTTAAGGAATTCTTAGCTGCTCCTTTGCTTGGTTTTTTTTTCTCCCCTATTTCTTCCTCAAATCAACACCATTCAAACTTAATTTGATCCAACATTTCCACTACCTTGCCCTATGTAAGATCTTTGTCTAGATCTGAGAGTGAATTATATATTTAAGTGCAGACCCCATTTGCCCAATGGTCCTCCTTGTTGTCCCAAACCAACCATTTAAAAACCCCAAACCCATACTTTCATAGCTAGCCTGACATCTATCCTATTCCATACCAAGTTAAATCAGAAAGAGAGAGCCCTCTCTGAGTCTTGGAGGGCTAGATCCAAGACTCCAAGCAGTTGAAATAGTTACCTCCGTTAATTTCTTCTTCAATCGAGAAATTACAGGGCGTTAACACCTTTAACGATAATAAGTGAAACTTTGCACAATTAGTATGATTCAATGGGGAGCCTAGAAACACTTTGTCGGCTAAGTATTGTTTACCAAATCGTCATCAACATCTTCCAACCAAAATATGTGTGTCTCTTACAGTGGTGTGAAAGATTGAAACAATAAACTTATGATCCTTTATTCTCTAAAGGAAAGGGGAAAGGGAGGGTAACCATATGACTAAGGGCGACTCGATGTAGGACAAGAAGAGGTCAATAGGGTTAGGTGGAGTAGGTTATATAACAAAGGGAGACACGATGGAGGTCAAGGGATTCATGGATCGGGACTTCGTGAAAGAATTCATGAAAAGTGGTAAGTATGAGGGGGTTTGGTCCTGTTGTATAGCCTGAAGGGACAAACTCTTTGAATCTTGACAAAATGATTAGAAAACTAGAAAAATGTCGTGGATGTGTGTTGAGGGAAAAACCCTAGCTTAACACATATCATCCACAACGTGTATGCTGGATCCATCTCAAAATGGATGGGGCAGATAAAGGGAAAGAAGGAATAAGGATATAGAATTGGCGATTGTGACGAGTGAGGATGCCTTGCTTAGAAAGAACATGGTAGAAAAGAAAGGGATTGTGACAAAACAAGGCTACTTGGTTCACCTGCAAGTCTATTTTCCACCAAAACAGATTTGGTCAATTAGTTAAAAATATACATATAGCCTTTTAATATCACCAACCATTGCTCCATCACTCTTGACCATCAAAGGGGGAAACAAGGAAAGAAAGGAAAAGAAACGAAAGAAGAATAAAAGCGAGAAAATAAACTGAAAAATGCAAAGTCAATAAAAACCAATCTATTCTTTCTGTTAATTTTTATCATTATATATATATATGTGTGTGTGTGTGTGTGTGTGTGTGTGTGTGTGTGTGTGTTAGTGTGTGTGTGTGTGTATTGAGGAAAAGAAAACCATTAGCTTGGACTCAAGTTGGATGAAATTTAGCATAAAGGAATGCGTCACCTATTTTGCATGCAGATATTATGACTTGGAACAAAATTCTTATGGGAGGACTGCCAACATGCCAACCAACATATGTGTATGGTGAAGAGAAATGACTAATCAATACCCAAAAGAAACAGTCACCAACCTCCAAGACATGCCAACCAACAGATGATTTGCTTGTAATGTTGAAGGTATCGATTGAATTGAATTTAGGGTTTAAGGTTTGTACCTTAAAGGGATGATCCATGAATTCATCAAACAAATTAGCATCACCTTTGGGGACCTTTCTATCAGGAACAGGGTCATCATGATGCAAAGAACATTCATAACATGGATTCAAAAACATAGGTATGTCTTTAAAATATTCATCTTCATTGAAGGAAAAAGTGCACTTTGTTAGAAAAACAGGACCACGGAGCAATAAAATAAAACAAATGCAGAAAAAAAACAAAAAAGACACACAATACAAGAGAGACATAGATTTACGTGGTTCAACAGTGTGGGCTACGTCCACCAGAGAAATTGCCAGGTCCTTCCTTTATTATTATCCAGCAAATGAAGGGATACAACCTACATCAAAACCCGCTGTAACTTCCTCTTTTTTCTCTCACAGTCTCCTCTCTCAGAATACAATATTCACCATCATCCATAGATGCAATACATTTCCCTCATAAAAGAGGGTTGCCTTCTAGGGAAAAAAACCCTAACATAATCTCTACCGTTAGATCTGTGACCTTATAATGAACGGTCCAGATTTACAATGAAATTACAATATACTTTTACAAGGCAATTTTTTCTTCGGGGGCTTCGCCTCCGAACCCCCGCTGGGGGCCCGCTTGCCCCCAGACCCCCCAGCCGGGGGGATAGCCCCCACGGACCCCGCAGAGGGGGTACCCCCCCTCTTCACTCCCCCGCGTGGAAGAGTGTACATACTTCTGGGGTGTAAATACTTCAAGGGGTATAAACACGGCTGAAAGAAAGGACCTCTGAATCAAGAAGATAATCAGGCTCCACAACCAACACACTTAGGAGGGATATGCCTACTAGTGTCAAATTCTCTAACCTCTCTTTATTGAAACAATGGATTAACAATAATGTCATACAATTTAAGATCTCGATCGAGCTCATGAATGTCTTCAAAAGAGGACTCATCACATGTATCATTAAATTCATATGGGTCTTCATCAACATTTTTTTACTTAGCATCCTCGAAAAATAAAAATGTGTCATAAATAGGTTTAACGCGGTAAAAATTGGCTTCTTCAACCGCATAATCAAATTCCCTATTGTATGCATGCAAATAAGAGGCTCTAAATGAAAGATGATCTCGGGGTTGAGTTTTTTTATGGGGTTTAAGAAGGGTGATGTTTGGAATGTGAGAGGTGGATTGATCATTAAGCATCATGATATGATCATGATCCTCTTCACATCCAAGTTCTTGACCACAAATAGTGAATTCATTATAAATAGGTCCTAGGAGAGAGGGCTCCCAAGATATAATCCCAGCATGATTTGAATATTGAGATTCAAGAAAGAACATGTGATCCTGTTGTTTGCACCCTCTTCGTCACCTTGGTGAGAAAATAAGAGGTGCTTACATGCCCAGTTGGGTCTTGCTGAGCATGACAGCTGTATAGGAAAGAGTTAGAGAGAGAAAAACAAAACTATAAGCAAGAATTAAACTAATACAAACTAAAATCATGAGCATATGGATAAAGAAATAACAAACACAAAAAGACCAATATCACAAATGTTTTTGGGCTGATCTATTGATGAAATCAAAGCACAATGAAGAAAGGGGACTATGAGTCCCTTCTTCCTCCAAAGGAAGGCTCTTTGACCCTCACAAGCTTGCTCTCCTTACAACAAGAAAAATAAAAATGATGGTGAAAGAACTCCTAGAATATCCACTCAATGGAGAGGTGGATTGCTCAATGAAATGGTGCCAATGTGTTATTGTCAAGGAGTGAGTCCTTAAAACAATCTAGGCAGCATAACATTACATGAAATTCCTTGAGAAAATGAGGTTTCTTCATGGCTTTTTATAGAATTGCATTGGGTGATTATGTAACTCCTTTGTAGTGTGAAAAGAGGCTCTTTAGGGCTTCATTAGGTCTTTGACCAGCCTACCATGCATATTTAGCTCAGATTTGAGGGTCAAATCGGCTTGGGAGCTGATCCATAAGTGGTTGGGAGGCCGACCAATTCAATAAATGCGTCGTTTAGCAGGTGCGCAGGTTTTTTTTCCAACAACCGCGCATCGTGCGTGTATGCATGCATGGTACGTTCCTGTTCCACGCATATGCACGCGCACCCATCTTCTGTAAAGCGCTCTTCAATTTTTGGTTACTTTGTATAGTTTTTGATCTTTTTGGAATGCTGTGAAATTAATTCAGTGCCATGAATGACTTCATTACTGTTTGACAATGCTGAGTTCTTGTCGCCCTGTGCGGACGAAATTTCAGTGATAACAGATGCCCCCTGATGGATGAGGTTAGGAGCATACGTATAGCCGAAATCCATAAATGTTTCTTCTACTGAGAATGTTGTTGTAAGAGAGAGCAATAGTGGGATCTTTCAGAGTGATCCGTTGGAGAAAAAAGGAACTGTTAGGACCCGACCTTCTGAGAGTTGTGCAAAAAAATAGAAAACTGTGTACAAACGAGGCGGGCATGCCCCATGCTCGTGTTATGTAACTCTGAAAAAAGATGATTGAAGTGTTGGTGTAGACAACTACAGCGCCCTCGGGGGCAGTGATGATAAAGGAAGAAGACAATTCTGCAAAGGAACATACTCTGAATAATAGGCAATGATCGTGGTAATAAGTATCGGCGATAATGCGGGCATTGATGGCCCTACCAAGTTCAGAGGTCTTTGACAAATGATAGAAATAACTGCAATAGTTGCAAAGTAAGACCCACCATAACATGAGGAAGTGTTGGCGTCGAATGTTATGGGGGGAAACGACAGCAGGGAGCAATAGTGTTTCTCCCTGTGCCGTCTGAGATCTCTCATTAAGTGGAGAATGAGAATCAAGATACTGTCGCCCTTCTCGAAAAATGGTGTTGATGTCGACAAAAGGGTAATGCGACTCCCAGAAGAAAAGGACTTCGTGGAATCTACTGAGGTAAGGAAGTGGCAGAGGTACATGGATGAAGTCAAAAAGTGAGAAGACTCAAGACTACCCTTGGTTGGAGGATGTGTGAGATAAAAAGTGGCCGCAACCGGGTAACAAGGTCGAGGGTCAGGGGGACGACAAGACCGGTGATAAGTTGTGCCAGAGGCAGGACAAGGTGAATAAATGCAGAGGGTAGAGGTAAATGACCTGTGGAGTACTCTGAAGATATGGACGATGCGGGCAAGGGTAGATGAGAAGAAATGATCCAACCAAGGGTGACATGGGTTGCGTGTGGCCAAAAGGAAGCAAGTCGCCAACGGTGACGACAAAAGAAAATGTAAAGACTAGAAATAAAGGCGTTTTTACAATAAATAATGAATAATTTAGGGAGAAATGTACAAATACAGAAACAGGTGCCCCAGTGTGAAATGAGTGCCCCAGGGAGGGAAGAATTTTCTTGGGAAACTGATGAAGGGTGGGGGCCCCATTGGTGAGTTTCTGTATACGGAAGGTGAAATGAAGGTTAGGTTCGCAGATGGACAAACTGATGATGGATGAAATGGAGGGTTCATGATCCTGCAGAAGTGCAGGTAAAAGAAATAGAACCTGTAAAGAGATGATCTGGGAGTCCATATGGAAAGATAGCAAAATGAGGAGAAGAAGTATGTGGCTGATTCATGACATGATGAAAGACTATCAGGACTCCCATCCCTAAAGGGTAATGAAGAACAACATGAGTGTCAAAAAGTGCCAAAAAGGTGCTAGGAATGGGACAACTCATGTGGGTAAGAAGGCTACCGAGTGACAGTACCGAAGATGCAAATGGAGGTGTGGGTACTGCAGAGCCGGGAATGAGGATCCTAAAGGCCAATATCAGCGGGTGTGACTGGAAATGTAAATGCAATACAGCGGGAGAGACTACATGCCAGTGCTGAATATATACCTGAAGGGATGATGTCGATGACCAATGAGCAAGTACCTGCGCACATAACAACCAAATACCCAAAGTGAACAATATCTGAAGAGAATTAAGATATGAGCATGTATTTGATAAATGTGACAATGCGCTTGCGTACCTGGCCATGATATGAAAAAAAAAGGTGCCCCTGGGGCTCGGGATGAAAAGTGACCCAGGGACAGCTATGATGTAGGTGGCAGGATGTTGATCCCGTGGCTAAAGACGGTTTGAAAAATGGACACCTTGGGCTCCCGGAATGGTGAGTGGAAGTTTGGAAAAAGGCCTATATATAGCTGTAGGGCCCACATTGCCACCTCATTTGTACCTGCTGCAATAGTGACTGGACGAGCAGATTTCAGAGGAGATTTGGAGATTCGGAGAGGAAGAGGCATCTGATCGACGTTCTGCGAGTATGAAGTTAGTGGTCTGATCATCCTGCATAGAAATAGGTTTTCAATTTTTGGGCAGGGTGTGTACGGAGGGCCGTACAGGGGTATTTAGGGGGTTTTTAGAGGCCCACATGTGCGGGCGATTCGGGGAAAGGCACACATATGTGCGCGCCTGTAAACCGAACATACGTGCATGAGTGCGCGGTAGGGGGAATTTAAGGCGCTCCCCAGGGGCGCGCTTGTGAGTTGAACATGCGCGCAATAGTGCGCGCCTGTAGGTTTGACAGGCGCGCACCGATGCGCGTCTGTAAAATGAACAGGCGTGCATGAGGGCGAACCTGTGAAGTGAACAGGTGCACATGGATGCGCACCTGTTCAGTGTATAGGCGCGCATATAGGCGCGCTTGTATAATGAACAGGTGCGCATGGGTGCGCGCCTGTGGGAACAAAAACCGCACCTAGGAGGCAAAGTTTGAAAGGTAAAAAACGAGTCTTTTTTATGTTGTTGATGGGTATCTGATCTGATATAGGACTCTGTGTTGGTTGCAGGTGGCCAGCAGTGACGATGCCCGTGCAGTGGCGAGAGCGAGACTGGGCCCAGTTGCGAGATGCTATGGCCATTGAGGGGCCGAGGGTGCGAGCGACTTTAGCAACCTGTGGGTTGCTAAAGTTCTTTGAGTGCCCGTTGATACGGGCACAGGAGTATTTACTACAGTTCTTGCTCCAGATGTGGAGTCCGGAGCTGCATTGCTTCCTCGTGCGAGGAGAGTAGATCCCCTTCACTGCGGTGGAGGATGTATATTTTCTGACTGGGCTCCCCTTTCGGGGAACGCCCCTACCGGCGGAGCCGATATTGCCCAGGACTACTCCACTGGCCGAGATTGGCCAGAGATACTGCTCAGGTCGGGACTTCATGTCTGGGACTGTGGTGAGCATCAGTGCTATCAACTCCCTAGCTCATCATTGTATAGCGGCGATGATTGTACAAGTATACGGGTCACTGGTGACCCAACAGATTAGTGGTGGCCAGCTGTTGGTGCTGGAGAGAGTGTTGGATGGCGAGCAGTTCGCTTGGGGACTGACGCTACAGGCTAGGATGGTGGCGCAGTTGGACCACTGTCGTTCCACTGATGGAGGAGAGTTTTCTTTCGGGTCCATCTTAGTGGCCTGGTTTTTAGAGAGGGTGTCGATGTTGCGCCCGAGGGTTCTGCTGGAGATGCCGGGGGCACGAGAGTCGCGATTGAGGCGGTGGTCTACAGTTTTTGTTCGCCACGGTGGTGGCGAAGGTGGCCACTATTTTTCAGCAGATGCGGAATGGATATGGCGGCAGATGTCGCAGGTAGTACTTCGGTACCCCTATGCTGGGGTGGACTTTCGGGGTGACCCGGACATGGTGTTGCCTCCAGGGGAGGTTTTTGACCATCGAGGTACGTTTTTTTATTTATGTTGTTTTTTGAGATATCAGTCCATATGTATATGATATAGATGATGATACTATCTGTTGTTGTTATTTTGTGCATGTGCAGATGTGGCACCTCACGGATGCGAGGTGGAGATACAGAGAGCGCAGCCTCGTCGAGAGCCGGAGAGACTGCCGCATGGAGAGAGACGTCGGTGGGATGATGTCGCGGTGCGACCAGCAGAGCCCGAGAGGGTAGCGAGGAGGCGTCGGTTCGATGACCCTGGTGTGGGGCCATCACATGCTCCTCCGACGGTGGTCGGAGTGGACTTTGATGACATACGCCGTCGTCTGGAGACGGTGTTGCAGGATGTGCCTGAGGGCATGTGGACACGTATCCAAGATGATAGCTTCTTGGAGCAATATGTGGGGGTGCCACCACCATGGCGGGCCATAGTGCGGCGAGCAGCAGTGCTTGCTGCGATGACGAGTGGACGCCTGCCGCCTGGGCAGGAAGGTCCTGTGGGTGGTCCACCACCACCGCCTGGGGCAGGTGGTGGTGGGCCACCACCTCCTCCTGAGGGAGGAGCAAGTGGTGGTGCAATAGAGGCACCATGACTGATGTATGATGTATATCTTTTTGGTTGTATTTAGGCTGGTGAGATGATTTTTGTACCGAGGTGCTGTGCTGGCCTGCGGGCACGTGTATTTTTGTATGTAAATATTCGGATGGCATGATAGGCCTTATATATATATGAGTATACATATTTTGAGATCCTGATGTTGTCTACATGTGTTTTTTGTTGATGAGGATGATGAATTCTATTCTATCTATATGTTGTGACATGATTTATGAGATGTTTTATGTATGTGTAGCTGGATGTGATATATGCCAATCTAACACCATGTTATCTATTTCATCTGTTGTTTGATTCAATTGTCTTGGAATATGTGTAAATGTAATGGAATCAAAATGTCGATATAAAATTCTAACCTGCAGGTATTTGCGAAAGAGGCATGGATCGCGTACACGGCATACATTTTTGAGCTGGAGAACGACTAGTTGAGAGTCGAGGAAGACGCTAAGGTGACGAATATGATGACGCTGGGCGTCGGCCAGGAGGCCAATGACCGCAGTGTATTCGGCTTGGTTGTTGGTTGCTGGCCCCAAACATATGCCGCTTGAATGTAGCATTTCGTGTGAGGGGGTGTATAGAGCCCAAGCCGTCGAAGCGATATTTTGTGTCCAACGGCTGGCACCGTCAGCATAACCAATGTGGTAGGCTGGTGGAGGAAGCATCTGTCAATAGCACAAAGGATAGTTTAGACGAGAGGGTAGGAGAAAAAATATTAAAAACACTAAAAAGAAAAAATAACCTAAAGTAGAATGACTACTCCTAAGCATAAAATTTCTTGAGGTATAACCCATTGACGGGTTCTTTGAGCGAGAGGCCTTCGGGGGAGGCCAGTATGTATGCACCTTTAGTGAGGCAATGTTGGATGATGTAAGGGCCATGCCAAAGTGACTCGAATTTGTCGTGGCCAAAGGTATCATGAGCGATATCATAAGCTAGGACAAGGTCGCCTTCGCGGAATGACCGAAGGTTGACATGGCGATCAAAGGTAGCCTTGGATCGTTTTTTAGCTGCCACGTTGTTCTGTAAGGAAGATCGACGATCTTCATCCAGAGACTCCAAGTTTAGCAAGCACTGCTCCATCGGAGAAGTGTCAGGTAATAGCTCAATTGCGGTGCGTAGGGTGGGAATTTCGCACTCGATGGGAAGAGTTTCCTCGACCCCATGGACTAAATGAAATGGCGTGAAACCTATAGCGGTCTTTACTGCCGTTCGATAAGCCCATAGTGCAGAAAATAACATATGATGCCATTTGGTTTTATGTTTATTAACCGTGCGCTGTAACATGGTCGCGAGGACTTTGTTAACTGCCTCGACCTATCCGTTTGAATGAGGGTAATATGGTGAGGTAAACTCGTGAGAGAAGCCTAACCGAGATGAGAGTTCGACGAAGATCTCATTCTCGAAGTGTTTCCCATGGTCGGAAACAAGTTGGAGTGGTACTCCACAACGAGATATAACGTGATTAAAGAAAAAACGTGTTGCAGTGTCAGCGGTGTTGTTGAAAGTTGGCATAGCTTCGGCCCATTTGGTGAAGTAATCAACGATGACAACAATGTATTTGTGACCATTGCTAGAGGGGGGATTACAAGTCATAAAGTTGATGCCCCATTTACAAAAAGGGCCCGCAGAAATGACAGGGTGAAGAAGAGCGGGGGGAGCTCGGGCTTTGTTGGCGTAGAGCTGACATTGCTCACATCGTTTCATGGCATGAATGCAATCATGAAACAAGGTAGGCCAAAAGTAACCAGCTCGAACTGCGAGGACAACTGCAAGAGAAAGTTTCTCTTCATGTTTGTACTTCAAGGGTGGTCCTGAGAGGTTCTTACTAATGTAGTAAATGACATGTTCACGATTGTCATCTCCGAGATGGATGAGGATGCCGGCTACTGATACAGCTGATGCTGATACGTAGAGGATGTAGTCGCGATTATAGTCAGGTGCACTAATTAAAGGTGCATTTGAAAGCGCTGCTTTAATATCATCAAATGACTATTGGGCATAGCTGTCCCAGTGGAAAGGGATGTCGTGACGTAGTAAGCAGAGGAAGCCGTGTGCGCGTATGGTGTAATCAGGAACAAAGCGTCTGAGAAAGTTAGCTTTGCCCTGTAGACTCTGAAGTTGTCATAAATTCCGAGGAGGTGGAATTTCGTTGATAGCTTTGACTTTGAGGGGGTCCACGGTAATACCTCTTTGGGAAACGATAAAACCGAGGAGGCGCCCGGTGGTGACACAGAACACACACTTGAGAGGATTCAAGCGAATGTTGTACTGACGACACCGTTGAAAAATGATTCGTAAATCATTGAGATGTTGGGTGCGTGTCTTGGATCGAGCTATGAGGTCGTCCAAGTAGGCGAGGATGATTTCAGCCAGATCGTGAAAGATGTATGTCATCGCCCGCTGGAAGGTTGCGCCGGCGTTTTTTAAGCCGAAAGGCATGACACGATATGAAAAAGTACTCCATGGGGTAATGAATGCAATTTTATACTGATCGACTGGGTGGATTTGAATTTGGTTATAGCCAGAGAATCCGTCCATAAAGGAGAGAGCCTCGTGGCTGGTGCAGTCGTCGATAATTTGATCGATGAAAGGCGTTGGAAAGTTGTCTTTGGGACATGCGTTATTGAGATCGCGAAAGTCTGTGCAAACACGGATAGTGCCCTGTTTTTTGTCGATGGATACAGGGTTGGAAACCCATGAAGTGTAAGCGCTGGGGTAAATAAACCCGACCGTACGTAATTTGTCAATTTCGGCTTTGATAGCCGCAACTTTGGATGGGTGTAGCAGTCGCTGTTTCTGCCGAACTGGTGTGATGTCAGGCCAGGTGTCGATGTGATGTTCGACAATAGAGGGATCGAGGCCAAGCATTTCTGTGTATGACCAGGCGAAAATATCCCTATATTCCTGGAAGAGGGCTTTATATGCGACGATTTCCTGAGGAGTGCAAGCAGCTCCAATGATGATTTCTTCGATGATGCCATCTTTAATGGAAATGTCGATTTTGATGATGGGGGAAATATTGGCCATATTACCTTCGTCAAAAGCGTCGGGGGCAGGAATGGGATTGTTGAACCAATCGATAGGCCCTGATGGGATAAAATCTTTGGTTTCGACCGCATAAATGGGGTTTTGGTTAGGAGGCATGAGGGCTTCCTGTGGAAGGAAGAGTGCACGATGATGTAGTGCGTCCCAGGGAGAGTCCGGGCATTGTAGCTCTTCGAGTATTTCCTCGTCGCATTGGAAACGATGGGAATATAAGGGGTCGTGAGGAGTGACCTCGGTGACAGTGTGGTTTCCCCCTAATGGAGAAGCAGGGGGAGCAATGCCAGGAGATTGTGAGGGTTCACTCGACATAAACCATATATTGAAGTATTGAGGGGTACCCGTGGTGGTTGGGTGGAGAGTGTCCGTAGGGGAATGAGCAGGGGATTTGGGGGGGTTGCGGGGTAAATCCTCAGAGACGTCATTTAAGAACCATGGAGGCATTGGGAGTGCCTCGAGCTTAGGATAAATGACATGAAGGTCCGCTAGTGACGAGGTAAGGTCATTGGTCGTCGCTGCGGGTTGGTGAAGTAGGTCCAATTGGCGTTGCCTATATTCTAGGATCATAGGACACTGGTATGTAAACTGAGCTAATGAATTGTAGAGAGAGCAAGGGCATCTCATGCGTTCATTGACTGAAGTGGTGACATAACGGATGTCAGTGATATTTGTAGAGGACATAGCAGGGCGTGGGTTGTTCTAGAAGTTTTGGCGTACAACCGCTAATGTCTACCGAAAGCGTGGCAGTGCTGGGCAATGATGGGTGTAATGGCCATATTCTGAACATATAGCACACGCATATTTGGTCCTCAACCCTTTACTACTGGAAGGTTGGGTGGTAGTAGTGGGACTAGCAGTAGTGACGGGTGTTGTGGGATTTTGATTGAGGGGGATCAAATTCCGTAACTCAGGTAGGGATGGGCAATTGTTGGTTTGGTGGCCCTCTTTCTCACATAGTGCGCAAGGTGGTGGGATGCGTGGAGGTAGTGGAGCGGTGGGCTCCTTCTTTTTCCTCTTACCCCCAGCTGTAGCAAGGGGGTTAGGAAGTATGGGAGTAGTGGGGGTAAGGACGGGAATCGTCATGGGGATTCCTTCCTGTGGGGGAAGGGATGGTTGAGGGACCATCTCTGGTGGGTTTAAATACCAAACTGGGATTGCTAACACCATATTAGGTAGTGTGAGCGTTGCGGCTACCTGAAAAGATTCTATACCTGGTGGAGGGTAAAAGAAGGGAATTTGAGTGAGAGGTTGGGGAACTGTCTCCCAAACGGGATTATTCCCTTGAAGGGATGTGTATTTGTGGACTGTTGGGACCGACGAGTGCGTAGGAGGCTCCGGCGGGAGTTGTTCTGCGACTGTTGAGACGTCAGGAATGACTGAAGCCTCCTGAGGAGGATTAGCATCCTTTGTGTGAGTTCCATTAGATGAGATGACGCATACTTGATTAGCAGGACGAAGGAGTGGTGGTGCTCCATGGTATGTGCCTAACACGGATGGATCTTTAAAAATCCCAGGACCCATCTCGACGAGTGGATATGCGTCTTGGTTGGTGTGAATGAGAGGAAGAATGTTATCAAGGTTGGCAGATGGGTTAGGCTCATAATGTGAGACTTGGTCGATGGTCACGATCTTCCCGTTGTGGGGGAACATGATTGTCCGAAAGACGGAAGACGCCACTGCCTTCATAGCATACATGTAGCTACGTCCGAACAAGATATTGTAATCGAGCGGAGCGTCAATAACTTCGATGTCAATGAGAATAGTTTTGCCCCCGAGTTCAATGGGGACATTTTGGAAGAGCCCTTCAGGAGATGATGGTCGTCCGTCATAAGCTCGTAATGTGATGGCGGAGGGTATGAGTTCCGGGGAACCAAGTTTCTACCATACTGTTTTTGACATGATGCATGTAGATGCACCTTCATCGATGATACACCGATGAACAGTGATGTTCCGTATTTTTACTGGTATTTGAATAGCGACCAAGGCAGGAAGACGAGGTTCGTTGTTGTCAAGATCAAAGGTGATGAGTTGAGTATCGGCCGGGTCGACTGCCCCTAAGGCGGAAAGTAGTGATTTCCGCTGCGTGGGACAAGTCTGGAGGACTTCCAAGACTAACATGGCAGCCGAGGATTGCGCTAAGTCGTCGACCAAGCTATAGTTATGAGCTGCCCTAGCCCGTGGGTTGTGAACATTCCTGCGCAAAGGGATGCGAGGGATGCGTAATGGTGGTTCGGCAGAAGGGCGAGGGATTTCCAAAAGGGGCCCCGTTCGTGCAAGGTTTGTCTCTGGAGGGACAGGAGTAGACTCAGCTGGTGTATGATACTGACGATTACGTGTTTGCAGAAGGATTTCTTCCTCGCTAGTGAGGAGAATTGTACGTTCTACTGGATTAGTGGGGTTGTGGTATTGACCCACCTGAGGTGGGGGATGCTGCGTGTCCTATTGGGTGTTTATCACACCTTGATGTGGGATAGGATTTTGCAGCACGGAGGGAGGGGGTTGTTGCACGTATTGTTGTGGTGCCTGCTGAGGGGCAGTTTGTGCAGGGGAAGGGGGAAGGCTCCCAGAGTCTTTCAACCATTTAAAATCAGCGATCTGGGGGCAATGGTGAGTGTAATGACCGAACTCACCACAAAGGGCAGAAGGGAAGATGGTTTTAACATTATTCTGCCCTTGGCGTTTGTTGTTGTTTCCCCCTTGGGGGTTTTGGTTCCCTTGGTTCTGGTTGCCCCCAGTGGGTTGGTGCTGTGGGGTTTGATTCCCGCCTTGACCAAGGTTGTTGTTATTCCTGTTCTGTCCTTTCTTCTTGGCATTGTTCGACGGATGAGTTAGGTTGGCTGTATTCAACTGTTCAAAATTTTGGTATTGTTGAGCAGCAAAAGGTTGAACAAAATTTACCCCCGCATGTGGGTGTGGGGGAGCCATGGGTTGTGGAGGGCCAGGAAACGGGAAGTATGGATTTTGTGGTGGTACCGATCCATAAGGTACATAGGAATGCGTAGTGCTTTCACTAGTACTATAAGCTGATGTTGAGGGAGTACCATTGTTTGTGGGAGTAGGTGGATGTATGGGAGGTGCCGGTGGTGGTCCACTGATTGGTGGAGGTATAGCAACAGGGTATGGCTGTTGATAAGGGGGTGGGGGGTAGTAATGGGTGCCCCCATATGTTGGAGGGTATTGAGGTGTTCCATACATCGGTGGTGGTTGGGGTTGTGCACCATGGTGTGTGGTGGCACCTATTAGTCCGTCTACTGAATGAGACATCCCAGGTTTGTCTTGGCCAAACGACACAAGTTTTGGAAGATCAGGAAGTACTGTGTATAAGTACCCTGACTGTGCATAGATGAGGTCATACTGTTGGGCCTTACTGATGGCTTCCTCTTCAGATTGAGGGAAGGTGGAAGCTACATCCTTTCCAAGGAGAGAGACAAGTGAT
>ML790973.1:299415-313169 GCA_009831015.1 Picea engelmannii
AAAAACAATAGTTTTTCTCCACATTCATTTTTCCATGATATAACTTGTCCACCATACAAAAGGACCTTATTAGCATGTTTTGTGAGCAAGTCACAAAGCTCAAGCCATAGCGGATGCTTTGTCTTTCCTTTAATAAAAATTCGCATCATTCAAAACCTCTCTCTAGACTCATCCCAGAGCTCAAACATTAAGTACCTTCGATAAGCATCCAAGTCTCCACTAGCTTCCAATAATAATATTTCAACCAACAATGTTGATTACTCGGTTATATCCTTTGTCCTTCACATATGAGGAATGTTGGTCTTGACAGATCGTTGGCCAAACGCATTTTGCAATAATGTGAGGCAAAACCTACCGTGAACGTAGGTATCCTTGCACGAAGAGTACATTCCAAAATGTCATCATATAATATATTTTATATAAGGACACCACTTAATAAGTAATGAATCCCTTTTAAAATTTAAAGTGAAGATCCTTTATTTAAATATAAATAATAAAGGTGTCTTGTTGAAAGGATTTTGAAAAAAAAATAATCATATATATATATATATATATATATTTGGAAAGGTATGAGATAAAGCCAAAGTTATAACATAAAATGGCATTGATTAGATTTCAAGAATCCATTTATTCACTCATAATTAAAGAGTTATATATACAAAGGGATTATATAACAGGAAGGAGTAACATTGAGAAAGGCCATGAAAAGAAAAATGTTCGGTAATATGTTGGGAAAAGACATAAAATGATTTCAAGCTTATAACATGGTATTCATTTATTCTCTCGTGAAAAGTTATGTATATAAGGTGAGTTATATGGAAATAAAGAGTGATAATAGAGTCTTTTTTCATATAGTTTCATTGACATGAATAATGTGAGGAGTGAGGAAAGGGTAAAGCTTAGAATTTAGTCAGGCATCCAAAAACTTTTCCAAGAACATTGCACCAACCTTTAATGATGATAAGAGAAACTTTGTGCAAGTAGTATGATTCAATGGGGAGCCTCACAACACTTTTTCGGATAAGTATTGTTAACAAAATCATTGGCAACAAGGTGGATCTAGGACACGAACAAAAAAAAAAATCATTATGTGTATCCTTCTTGATATCATAGTGATGCACCCATACCAATTACAAGCCTTAAACTTTCACTTGATCTTCCCTTTTAACATATACAAGGTTCCCTTCTCCAAAATCATCTGAAAAATCTTTGTACTCATTCAAAATTAACTTTATTTCATAAAGTTACTCACATGCACTTCTTTATTGTAATCCTTCACCCACTTCTTCACTATAATTTGTCACCATGTTTAGTTCTTAAAAATAAAAACTTCACATTTTCCTTAGAACTTGTTAAGAACCAAATATCAAAATAGCATAAAAAAACATCAGAATAAGTACTCAACACCTTGAAAAAGAGAGAATTTCATATGATAAGCCTCTTCAAGGGGGAAACCTCCTTATGCACCACATAAATTTCCAAATACAAGATGATTCCAAATGAAAATGTCTCCTTGTTATATATAGGAGACTAGGAGGTACAATTACAACTAATGGACCCAAGACAACATAAATAAAATAATATTACTAATGTAATATGCCCCAATTAAGGGCTAATGTGCCACTATTTAGGGCTTAACATGCCCCTCCCCTTCATACAAGTTTTGTCTACAGTGCTTGAGTAATTTTGGATGCTTTTGTATAAAAGACTCTTCTTCCCAAGTGGAATGTTCAATGAGTAGTTTCATCCACTTAATGAGATACTCTGAAATGGATCTATTCCTCAGCTGGCGAATTGTTGTGTCAGTGATAGCTTTAGGATCCAATATGATTTTTCATTCCTTGTTAAGTTCTAGAAATATAGTTTGAACTGGGATCTTGTAACCTATAACCTTCTTTAAGCATGAAACATGGAAAACTGGGTGTACTTGTGAAGATGCAGGAAACTCCAATTTGTATGCCATAGTACCAATCTTTTGCAACACCTTATAAGGGCCATAGTATTTTGGTGATAATTTATTATCCTTATTATCTTGCTTGAGGGACATCTGTTTGTATGGTTGTAGTATTAAAAATACCCAATACCCTACTTCAAAACTTCTTTCACTACAATGTTGATCTGCTTGTTGTTTCATGCGATTTTGTGCCATGGTCAAGTTGTCCTTTAAGAGTTGTAGAAATTTTTTTGATGCTCGATGTGATCTTCCACTGCTTGAACCTTAGATTTTTATTTTAGATAAGAAGTGATGGAAGGAGGGTGGTATCCATAGAGTGCCATAAATGGTATCATTTTTGTTGCAGTATGAAAGGAAGTGTTATACCACCATTCTTCCAAGGGTAGCCATTTGAACCATTGTGTTTGTTTATCAGAGACAAAGTAATGAAGGTATCCTTCCATGCATTTGTTCACTATCTCAGTTTTTCCATCAGATTGAGGATGATAGGATGAGCTATGAGCCAATTGAGTACCCAAACAAGAAAATAATTATGTCCAAAAATGTCCAGTGAAGATGGGATCTCTGTCACTTACAATAATCTTTGGGCTTCCATGTATCTTTTGAATTGTATCCATGAATGTAGTGGCAACTGTATTGGATTTGAAAGGATGAGAGAGTGCACAAAGGTGTGCGTACTTGGTTAGTCTATCAACAATCAACATGATGACACTCTTTAATTTAGAATTCAATAACCCTATGATGAAATCCATGGAAACCTCTTCCCAACATTGAATTAGGATTGAAAATGGTTGTAAAAGACCCGGGGTATTAATTGTTTCCACCTTATTTTGTTGGAAAACCAAACATTCTGCCACAAACCTTTGAACATCCGTTTTAAGGCCATGCAAAAAAAAAATCCTTCTTGACCCTATGGTAGGTTTTCAAAACTCTCGATTGCCCTCCTACCAGAGAGGTGTGCAATTATAATAGTAACTTTTTTTTGAGTTGCGAGTTATTACATAAATATAAGTGATCTTTGTACCATAGTAAATCATTTTTCCATGTAATTGTATATGATGCACTAGAATCCTGCTGCAACCTTTGAATGAGAGTCCACACATTTTCGTCATTCTTCCATTCATCCCTTGCTTCTATTATCCAATTGGGTTGGATGATCAATATAGCACAGAGAAAGGCCTCAACATCTTCATCCTTTCTTAGAGTGCATCGACCACAACATTTTTCTTCCCTTTTTTACAGATGATTTCAAAATCATAACCCAACATATTGGTCATCCATTTTTGTTGTTCTTTTGAAGATAGTCTTTATTCCAAGAAGTATTTAAGACTATCATAATTTTTTTTTACCGTGAAGTGCCTACCTATTAGGTAAGGGCGCCATTTCTTCAATGCATGTAGTATTTCAATCATTTCCTTCTCATAAATGGGTTTGTGTAATTCCTTTCCCTTGAGTGGTTGACTTTCAAAATAAAGGGGCCTTCCTTCTTGCATTAGAACAACACCAATTCCATTTCCTGAGGCATCACATTCCACAATAAAGATTTTTGTGAAGTTTGGTGTGGTCAACACAAGATATTTTCCCGTCGCCTCTTTAAGTTGTTCAAAAGATTGAGTTTCCTCTGAAGTCCATGAAAATGCAAGTTAATTTCCTTAAAGGTGTTGCTATTCTTCCATAGTTTCGAATAAACTTGTGGTAGTAACCTGTCAAATCCAAAAATCCTCTAAGATTCTTCAATGTTTTGGGAATCGACCAGTCCATCATGGCCTTAAGCTTGTTTTTTGGGTAAGAAAAAGGTATAAATATTCTCCTTGCTACTTTGGTTTATGATATATTCTTTGTTGAGTTTTCTATTAGTTTGAAGTAATTATGGAAGAAAAGGATTAAAAATCTTTTGAAAATAATATTAAATGATATTAGATATTTTCTAAACTTTGGTTTGAATTTCTTTGATTTTATGCAAAAATGGACAATTACTATTAATTGAGGATAATCAAGAGGATCATGAAGATGCATAGACCATTGAAGCTTAAAAAAATCAGGCACAAAATGGTTCAAAGGAAGATTGATTTTTATCTTGCAATATTCATAAATAGTAAAAGCAATCCTAAGGATCTCTCGATCCTCAGGATAGCTTAATTTACTTGTCTTATTGTAATATATAAAGAAGAGTGAACAATAGAGAGATATACTAGAATTCTGATGTCCTAATTATTGACACTTTGTACAACAACCCAGTTGTAAATGATTTATCAATTATGGAAGTAATGGAAGTTTGAAGCGTTTTGACCATTTTCATGTACTAAGTTTTTCATAACAGTATCTTCTGAAGACCGTGGGCCCAGTCGATAGGAGCCACTGTCTTATCTGTAATTTTATCGATTCTGTGATAATTCTGTGATTTGATATTTCCTTTAACAGTTAGAATAGATTCATTAATGTGTTGTTTCTATTATGAATTGATTTTGTTATTCCATCCACAAAGAGTAGACGTTCTATTTGGAAATTATCGATTGTTGTTCCATTACTAATTACTGTCAATTTATCGCTTGTGGATTCTTTTCATTAAGTTTGTATTTGTTGTTCCTTTCATTAAGTTCACATTTGATTTTCCTTCTTAAATCTCAATAGATCGTTGTTCCTTTCAAATAGGTTAATTAAGAATTGTTCTTTGAGAGATTGATTCATTAGCATTTTTATAGATTAAATTGTTGTTCCCTAGATAGATAAATGGGTTCAGTAATTAATTGACATTTTGTTTCATGGTGTGTTATTGCTCAGAATATATTTTTTTTTCATTGAGTTATTAGTTTTAGAGTTTGTATTTAATGTGTTAATAATTTGATTATTACTTTAATTTAGATAGACCCATATTTGTTGTAACTGAACTATCTACACGATTTAAACCTCTACAACTTATCTACATAGATTTTGCTGACAATCTTGAGGAAAAAGATGAATCCTCGGTTGATAAAATTAATGTCAGACTAAGGTTGTTTTTAGGACATATTTAGAGCCCAACACTTGTTAGGGTCTACCTTGACACCTTCATGAGATACGATATGACCCAAATACTCTACTTCCTTCACCCCAAAGAAACATTTGGAAGGTTTGACATATAGTTGTTGATCCTTTAGTAGTTGTAGCACCTTGTCAACATGTCACACATGACCCTCCCAAGACTTTCTATAGATTAGTATATCATCAAAAAATAATAACATAAATTTTCGAAGGAAGGGATTGAAAATGGAATTCATCAACCCTTGGAATGTGGAAGGTGCATTTGTAAGGCCAAAAGGTATGACCAAAACTTCATAATGGCCTTCATGAGTTCAAAATGTTGTTTTTGGGATATCTTCTTCCTTCATTCTAATTTGATGATACCCTAAACAAAGATCCAACTTTGTGAAATAGATTTTTCCATGTAGTTCATCTAACAATTCATCAATGAAGGGAATGTGAAACTTATCTTTAATAGTGATCTTGTTGAGCTCTCTATAATCTGGACACATATGACATGAGCCCTCTTTCTTGAGTACCATTACCACTGGTGCAGAGTAAGAACTTTGGCTAGGTATAATAATGTCAGCCTCTAACATTTCTTCAACCATATTCTCAATTTCACTCTTTTGGGCATAAGGGTATCTATAAGGCTTGATGTTAGGAGGAACACTTCCAAGAATAAGGTGAATAACATTATCATGATTTTGTGTGGGTGGAAGACCTTTGGGAATATCTTAAAATACTTTGGAATTCTTATCAATGACCCCTTGGAGATCTAGGGGAATAGATGGCTTAGATGTTTGAACATCTAGTCAGCATAGTTGTACAATTACACCCTAATGCCCCTTTTTCAATAATTTTGTCATTCCATTAGAGCTTATCACCTTACCGGGTTTCCCTGTGATATCCCTTAACTCAATTTCTTTTCCTTCGAATGAAAATTTCATGAAAAGTTCTTGAAAATTAAAAACCATTGTTCCTAATGATTATAACCATTGGATTCCTAGTACGACATCAACACCACCCATGGGTATAGAAATCATTGGAATATTCATTACATATTCCCCCATAGTAATTTTGATCTTATTGCATTTTCTTGAGCAATTGATAGTTCCTCCATATGCAATCATTACTTGAAAATCTAGTGCTGGATATATAAAGAAATAGAGAGCTTTGGCTAATTTATAGAGAATGGAATTATGAGTACTACTAGAATCAATTAGGACTATTACCTTTTTCTTTTTGATATATCCTTCGATCTTGAGGGTTTGAGGAGTGCTAATTCTAGCCAATGCATTACATGATATCGTGGGAGTCAACTCTTTAGAAGAAATCTCTTCTACGTTTTCATCTTGAGATGGTTCTTGTTCTTGTTCTTGTTCTTATTCCTCTTTACAATCTATGTATAATAATTTCTTCTCACCACACTTATGTCCCTTACTGTACTTGATGTCACAATTAAAGCATAATTTGTTTTATTTTCTTTCCTCCAATTGTTGAGGTATCAAGATTGTAGGTTGAGGTGTTTTAGAAGAAGGAACATTATTCTCTTGATAGATATTAGGAGTGTTCCTTTTAGTAACCATAGCCATATTTTTACTTTCAACCATTATCTCCACCCTTAATGCATTCTCCAATTATTTGGGTTCCCAAAGGCGAACCTCATGTTGAATTTTATCCTTTCAAGTTCCTATCAATACATCAATCAGGTGCTCATCTAGAATATCCATTAACTTTATATTCAATCTTTGGACGTTCTCAATGTGCTCTGCAACTGAACCCTTTTGCTTGAGATTTATCAATTGGACAAATAAGATATTTCTCCTTGTATCCTCATAGTGTGCTATCATTTCTTCCGTGAAAATTGTCCAAGTGATGAGTGATTTGAGAAAACAAAGACATCGATACCACACAAATTTATTGGGTTCTAAATACAAAGAATAAATCTGTACCTTTTGTGTACGTGGCACATCATGTAGATCAAATAATTGCTCCATCTGAAGTATCCATGTGATTGTATCCTTTCCATCAAACTTCCTCATATCGATCTTAGGAAAGTGGTTGGTATTCAACCCAAAGTTGGAGTTTCTCCATTCTTGATTCATATTCCTTGTGTCCTCATCATCAATTTCATGGGATACATTTTTACTTCAAGGTGTCCTCTCTATTAGGAAATTTTTCAATCCTTCCATGATCTCCCTTTTTAAACCATCCATCTTAGTATCCATTATTGCCTCCAACTTAGATTCAGTTGAATCCATCATCCCTTGTAGTTCATATTTTGTTACTTTCTTCTTTTGTAAATCATTTATGTCCTTGCACATTTCTTCACCTTCATCAGGAGTCCAAGTAGTACTGTCTGGAGGATTATTTGGTGTAGAAGTTCCCTTTTTTGGTGGCATGTTGACCAAGTATCACTTTTAAACCTTGGTTTCAAGGTGGTTCTTCTAGATGATCTTTCTTCTATTGTATCTCCAAAATTTCGACCCTTTTGGGTATGAAAATTTATTTTTGTAGTTCTATGATATGTCTTCTCTACAATTCCACAGGTTTGATCAAAATTGGATGCGCCAAGTGGAATTTATGGTAACTTCCCCACAACTTGATGTTTTTTGTCCCTTCCATGAGAGCGTACTTGTAAATCATGCCAAGATCACAATATATGATATTTGATTCTGAAACTTTTTCCAGAAATACTACAGAATATTCACTGTCCAATGAAACTAGTCTCACTTAATTTGGATACTCACTGAAGAATATATCATTGTTTTACCCGGAAGACCTTCTTGTTACTAGTTAATATGACTAGTCAGATACCTTATCTTGCACAGGGTGTATCTACAAAAGTAGGATGACCCAGAAGTTGAAATTTTTATCATAGATACCTTGATAATTTATATGAATAGAATCTGGATTTCAGGGTATGAAACGTTACAAAAAAACTTCTATAGAAAAAATTCCAAAATGACTAAATTCAAGATGATTCCAGAACCCTATCTTACACAGGCTATATCTCCAAAATGTTAAGGCCTCAAGAGAGAAAATTTGAACCCAGCGTACCTTGTTCCTTTTGATAAAATCCTCCAAGGGATTCCTTATGAAACATCGTATAAAAAAAGTTATAGCGAAAATTCGAAGGTGTCTCAGATGTAGCAGCAAAACCCCAAGATCTTGAGCTCTAATACCAAATGTTAAGAACCAAATATCAAAATAGGATAAAGAAACCTTAAAATAAGTACTCAACACCTTGAAAAAGAGAGAGTTTCATATAATAATCATCTTCGAGGGGGAAACCTCCTTATACACCACATAAATTTCCAAATACAAGATGATTCTGAATGAAAAGGTATCCTTGGTATATATAGGAGACTAGGAGGTACAATTACAACTAATGGACCCAAGATGACATAAAAAAAATAACATTACTAATGTAATATGTCCAAATTAAGGGGTAATGTGCCACTATTCATAGCTTAAAAGAACTCCAAATATGATAAAATAATGAAAAGTGATATTTCAAAATAAAATTTGAAAAATCTCACTTCTGGCCACAAGTCATGAATGAAAACTTTTACCTTCCATAAAATATTTTACCTATAACTTTCATGGGTTGACTTTTCCATTGCTTCATGGATTTAATGAGCTGTAGATATTGTGGTTTCCTTTCTGTGAGACTGCCAAGTCCTTTCTCTATGTGTTATCACTACAGTTTAAAAATAAATGGTATCTCCCTGTATCCACATTCACAATCTCATCATCTCAACTTCCTTAGCCTCTGAGTTAGACGCATTTGATCTTAAAAATTTAGAACCAGTTCTGAAACTTCATCATTAAGACCCTGCAATCGACTAATATTCTTATTCCAATCCTCTCGGTTTAAATTTGTTCCCAGATGTAGACATATGTCACCATTTATCCATGCACATTCCTTCAATAGAGCTTCGAGTATTCTAATCGAATCTCACTACATGAATTGCATTCACTTGGAAACAACAATTCTCCAAACAAAAAATCATGGTATACATTCACTTGACACCAATGATTTAAAAAAAAAACAGTTGAATGATAATTTACAACAATTTAATGCTCCCCAGATTTGAAGATTTTGAGTCTGGGTCAACCCACAACAATGCTAGTCCAACAATAATGAAAAATATGGTGTTTGATCAAATTAAAACATAAAACTTACCAACCAATTCAGATCTTCAATCCTTCAACACATAGAGTATAAATCCACTCTGATTATGCAACTTGGAATGCATGGATCCTCATATGAGTATGTTTAATCAATGTTTTGAAATTGGCACCTTCCGTAATGATCCCAGGTTGGCATATCATCACACCAATCTACAGATGGTGATTTCTCTTATTCATATTCCATTGCAATCTCAGATCTCTAGAATGATATCACTCTTGAATCATGATTCCACCCTCCAAAACACGATTTCAACCGTTTTAATCGTTGAAGAGTATCCCTTCCTTGTACTTAGCTTCCACTGTGAGTGATTCCTTTTTTGTGTGAATTAAGCAAAGACGATGCAGAATACTAGTTTGAAAAATAATACTATTCTCCAACACATTCTCTGGAAAACCTCTACAAATCGAATTCACAATTTGACATGCTTTGAATCCTCTTCACTGGAATTTCCTTTAGTTATTGATTTTTGAAAAACCAATCCACTATCAAACCCCTTATTCTAGCGATGCATGCACATGGTTGATATTGTTGTGGGATATTCTAGATCCATGATTCACGTTGTGCATTAGTAAACACTAAACGATTCTGATTTGTGAAGTCATTTGATCCAGGTGCCTTCGTTGATCAGTGGGGGACGATTCACTTGCAGATCAATGGGTTATCGTGGGTGGATATGACAATGGAAAAACTGCATAACTAGCTCGTTGTTCTATATCCTATGCAACATTTTGTGAAATTTTCTTGGTTGAAGAGGTTGAAGGCGATGCCTATTTCTTGTGTAGGTTTATGCAGGTTGAGGTTACTCGGCATATCCATGAAATAATGCAAAAATATAAAGGTAAATAAAAAATCTATGGGATATGTGTTTTGACCAAAACCAATGGAGCGCAGATCATATAGATCTTAGACAACAACAAAAGATTTTTTTTTTTATATTTGTAGTCTTTCATTTAGGATTTAAGTGGTTTTACACTATTTTCCTTTTCGATCTTGAATCACTCAACTAAAGAAGGAAAATATTTTCAATTATGTGATTAGATTTACACAACAGATCTACAAATATGCCAAAAAGAAGGACATGTATGCATGTTTATTGAGATTATACAGGTTGAGGATATGACGATGTTTGAAGGTGACCATAAAAAAAACTTCAACAATTTATGAACAGATCTGAAAAATAAACAAATAAAGGAAGGAATTTCCAGATCTTACATTAAGAGGGGTTGTTGTTGTTTTGAATATTGATATGACATTATTAGTCTTCCACTCCTCATTTCCATCGTATTCACTTCAAGCTTATATTTTATCAGTCATCCTACTATGAACTAATTCATCTTAGAGTATTCATTTGTAAAACCACCTTTCAACCTTCCATGAATCTACCAATGAGAAACTATCAAACCCTTAAGACCATAAGCTATGATATTATCATCATTTCTTCACCATGGCTCTGATACCAATTGAGAAAATATATACAAGAAACACAAGATGGCGGAAAAGGCTCACTAGATAACTCTTTTGTATTCACACCAATGTTACATATCTATAATACAATGGGTGATTCCACATCATAGAGAGATTTTCTCTAGATCCTAAAAGCATGCATGATGACTAGGCTAGGAAAACTTAACTAACTCATTATTCATCACTTGAGGATATATTACTAATATCCTAAATGAATAATACAAATATAGGTGATAATTAGACTTAATTATTGGTAATGTAGGCCATAGGCTAAAAGACTTGACAAAGAATAGTTGATTCACTATGTATCAAATTATCCCCAATTGAGTCGAAGTCAAGTCAACTTCAAAAATAGAAATTATATTGCATTCAATCAAGTCGACATTCTATAATAGCTTATATAGGGTTCCAATTTGAACTCTTTTCATTAAGACCATTTTTCCCTTGACCATCTTGCACGTATAGAGTGAACGCCTACATCACTTGTTTTAGTGAAATATATCAAATTTCTTACCAAACTCAGAATATGTAGCACACTCGGAAGGGTACTTCTCTTCCCATCTTGTAGTATCAATTATAATCTTCCTCATCCAAACATTTTGGTTGTCGAGTCATCCCCCAAGAATACATCTCCCCCTTTATATCTTTCATATTCACATAATCATTCTTTGTGAGGTGTCATATGGAAGGATTCACCTGAATCGATCAACCAAACATCATGATCCGACTGTGTATTGGTCAACTCCAAATACGCATCACCTCATTTATCTGGAGTAGTCTTTCTCTAAGTTGACTACTTCTCATTGGATCTTGAACTGATCTCATTCTACTTTGAGTTACAATATCTCTTGTAGTACCCATATTTACTGCATTTCCAACATCTTCTCATCGACTAAATTGGGGATTTAGATCTACCCTTCAACTAAAATTTCTACTGGAGAATTTTCCTTTATCTATGTTGATCATTCGACCTCTCACCATCAAGGCATATTTGGTTGATCCTTCCATGCTATTCCATCTCATTTCTTATAACAACATATATGAAACCACATTTTCAAGCATTAATGTGGCCGAATTACTCCCTATGGACACAACTAAGCTATCCCAGGAGCCTGGAAAAGAACAAAAAAAGGTAATACTTTCTCATCCTCGGTGATTTTAATATCCACAGACAATAACTAGCTTTTACAGTATTGAATATATTTAGGTGCTCTATTACTGATTTTCGATCACTCGTCCTCAAAAGATACAATTTCTTCCAAAGGATAAACTTCTTTACTAGGGATTTCGACTGCTACAAGCTTCCCAACTTACCCCATAGTTTTTTCATAGAGTCTTCACCTCATACATTCAATAATACTAAATATGCAAGATAAAGTTGAATCATACCCATTTCCCTTCTCTCGAGTTTCTCCCATTCTTCCCTTGACATATCCATCAGAATGATTTTGGGGCTTACAACTTTCCACTATTCTTGATCTACAAGAATATCTTCCATCTTAAGATTCTATAGCTAAAAATTCTAGCCATTGAATTTTTCGATCTCTATCCTCAAACTTCTTGTCATTCTTTTACACAACTTTAAATATCACTAACTTACAACTCCCACTTGATCTAGGTTTAGCTCAGATCCAAGATCTTCTTAACCTTGCTTTGATATAAATTATACAAAGAAAAAAACGAGATATGAAACCAAATGTTGCAAAAACTAATCATCACAATAATCCAACCAGGAAAGAGAAGACATATATAAGAATAACATAAATGAAAAACACACATAGTACATAGGTATTTTACCCTAGAAACGCTTAACTAGGAAAATCAACATTCTCTGAGCATCTTGTTCTCTTGTTGTCTTATTCATTCATTGAATAAAGATTTACATGACTAACCTTGGTATACAACTAAGACACAATCACCATCACACTCTCTTTCTTTACACAAGACCAACCCTACATCCAATTTGGCTAGCATATACATGATCGACAACACTAACATGAACATCAACTTATTACAACACGCCTTATTTATAGGCTTTACAACATAAAAAAAACCTAAATCATGGAATAAAAAATAGTTACAAATCCATGCAAATGATTTGTTGCAATTTCACGAAAATCTTGGGATTCTATTATAGTCAACTTCCAGTTGGTTACCAATTGAATACCCAGTCAGTCTCCATTCAAATGCCACTTGACTTCCTGTCGACTGACCTTTCGACTTCCTGGTCAACCGATTCAACCTTGAATTTCTAGTCGATTACTCCAACCTCGGCTTAACCATGAACTCGACTTAATTCATCAGTCGATTTATCACCTAGTCAATCCACCTCGATTACACATTTGAATGACTATTCTTTCACTGCAAAGAATACAACAACCTAACAAAACTTTTAATCAATAAAAATGTTTAAAATAGAGTTATAAAATTTCTTTAATTAACAATTTTGTGTTTTTTTAACTAACTTATAACTACATTTATCATGCATATGTTTTTCAAAGGTGAATGATATATAACAAGGAAGTGGATTCAATCCTCATAATACAAAAAAAAAAAAATATGAAAACCCATCAAAATTTTAGTTAATAAAAAATTATTTAAAATAGATTTATAAAAAAAAAATTAATTAATACTTTATAGATTTATAAAAAAAAATTAAATTAATACTTTTATTTGGTTTAACTTATAGTTACATTTATCATGTATATGTTTGTTGAAAAGTGAAAGATATCTAATTTGGGAGTGGGATTCAGTGCTCATAATAGAAAGGAAAAATTAAAGCTTCTCCTTATTTTCCCCGCACTTGGGCGGTTTCTCCCGCGGTCCAGCTTCGGAAACCCCGAATTTTCCCCGCACTTGGGACATTATATTTGGATTTAGTTTTATAAGGAACCATTAATGCTATTTAATTCTCAATACTATTATGATAGAATTCATACGGAAAACAAAATAATAATCATGCAATTTGGTAGAATCACAATGTTCATGGGTTCTATTATCTACTCACTTTTTCTAACCCAAAAATTCAACATTAATATTTTTTTTCCATCTTTCCCCTTTAACAATATATTAATCATTAAGAAATAGTGGAGCATTGTTTTTATATCAATTTAAAGTTTGGTAGCTCATATATAT
>ML790973.1:316991-331841 GCA_009831015.1 Picea engelmannii
AAGCAAGCCCCTCTCCCACCACTGCAAAGGAACTTATTATTTCCTTCCAAATGATAGAACACATAGGACACTTCTTTTGAGGGTTCCTAATCCATTCCAAGATGGAATCTGGATGAATGTATTTTTGGATGACCACATTGGTCGAAAAACTTTCCATAAATAGTATTCTCCAACAAGATTTTGTTGCTAGTTCTTTAGAAAATAAGAATATTTTTTTAAACACTATATGCCTAGTGCTTTTGGGATCACTAAAGATTCCCATTTTACCCAAGGTAGCACAAATTTATCATGCGTGTCATCCCATAAAAACGTAAAACAAATTCTTCTAATTTTTTCCAGCACCCCTTTTGGAATCCATGCTAATGACATCCAATACACGGGTATGTCTTCCAATATTGATTTGACGAGGTCCAATCAGGCTATTCTAGATAGTCATCTAAAGATCCAAACCTTAAGTATTTTTTCCACTTTGGATATTAACCAGGTCCAGTTAGATTTCAGATAACATTTTGGCTTTAATTGAAACCCCAGATATTTTAATCCTATGTCAATATCCCTTACTTAAAAAGGAAAGAGAGATTTATAGAACTTTGGCTATAATTTCCTTTCATTTGATTTTCATTCATTTGAATCTTTTGGCTATAATTTTTTCCACCACTTTATATATACAATTGCTTAGTTAAATTGGTCGAAATTCCTCAAAGGACTATGGTGAATCTGATTTTGGAATTAGAGCAATGAAAGTGGTGTTTAGAGGAGGATGCATATGCCCTTCCAACCTACATTCCTCCACCACCTTTAGCAAGTCCTTACTAATAAATTCATAGAGTCCTAAAAAGAACTCAACCAACCAACCATATGGTCCTAGACTCTTATCGTTTTGACGACAACAATGAAATTCCTTGATATCATCTTTAGACACTTCCCACATTAGATTTATATTTTCCTCCTCATTGAAAAATATTGGAAAGTAACCAGCCATTTTGACTATATATGCAATTACAGTCTGATTGTCTTCCTTGTATAGGGACTAAAAATAACTTTTCCCCAATTGGGCTAGGCCCTCAAAGGAAGATACCACACAACCATGATTTTCTGTTAGGGTCCAAATATTGTTGGAGACCTTTCTCCCTTTCACAAATTCCTGATTTTTTTTTTTTCATCTCCTTCTTCCATCCATATAGCTCATATTTTTAATATTTAGGTTGCTTCTCTGTCCTCCAGGAGTTGTCACTTGTTTTTTTCAACTAACTTAAGGTGTATTTTGTTTCACGGGTTGCATATCCTCCATATGTGGACTCATAAATAATTTTAATGGATACTTCTGTATCCACTAAGTCCTGCTCATATTGGATTCATTTTTTAATGGACCAAGTTACTATAGCTCTTTTAACATTCTTGATATTCATGGTAAATTGGACAAAAACCACCTCTCCAGAGCTAGGGTCAAAACGAACCCACATATCCTTCACAAGATCAATGAAACTTTCATCCTTGAGCCATTCCGAATTGAATTTGAATGGATTGGTTGGCTTGTTAATTACCCTAGCCACTTCAAAGAAAATGGGGGAGTGATCATATTCCCCACCCAAGCCCACCCATTGCCTCATTTGAAGGTGGATTTCCAAAATATTATATGATACAAGGAAACAATCTAGTCGTTTAACAATTATCTCTGCCCATACACACTTATTCCTCCAAGTGGGGTTTATTTTAACAAGAGAAATATCTGACAACCCTTTTCCAACCAATAGATTCAAGAAAAACTACGAGAAATGCTATAGTCTTTCTTTTGGTCCCCACATTTCGGTTATCCCCAGTGACAAATTTAGATCCCCGCCCCAACACAATAAGGCCTTCATAATTGAAGAAATATTTGTTTAGCATACATTCGCAATATGGTACTCGGTCCATCCTGATAGGGCCCATATATTTTATCACAAAAAATTTCATCCCTAAATATGTCGAGTCTATTTCAGCACCAAGGCCATATTCAAAACCCCATATATTTAGGAATTTGACATATCTAATGTTCCAACCAAGTTCCAAACCCCTAGAGCGACCCCTGGCATCCATGCTTGAGAAATTTCAATTCTTGAAGATGGATTCTATAAAAACAACAACTTTTGAGTCTTTCCCCATTGTTTCCTGTAGGAAGATAATGTCAAGCTGGTTGGATTCCACCATAATTTTGAGTGATAATTTTTTGGACAAGATTTCCACACCCCTGTAGTTTAATGAAAGGAGTTTCATGGGGCAAATCTCTCTCGGGGTTGACGTTTCTCTAAGTGCCCCCCTTTATAGATAAATTCTTTCTTGTTGCTAAGTCTACAATTTCCCGATTCTAGGCCTTAGAGAATTATGATTTTCTCCCCCACCTCAAACCCCCTGAAGATGGAACAGGGTTCAAACCTATCCCCTTAGGGATTTTGGAAGAGAAAGACTAAATGTGGATAGATTGATTTCTGAGTTGGTAGGCGATTTCCTCCTCTTCTGAATCCACCGAAGATTCATGTTCAACAAAGATTTTCACATCTAGGGAATTAGACGATTGAGGAGAAAAAGAGCAGAGGGATAAGGATGAAGATTTCCCTGAGGAAGAAGGAAATATAAGCCCCTGAGAAGGAAAGGAAAGGTTTTTAAGAGTCCCCAACCAGTCTTTTCCCAAGGGAGATAATGAATTAATTAAAAAATTGTTTGTAGGGGGAGGAATCATGATATTACCCATTTTTGCAACAGATCCCCATTATGTCTCCATGTCTTGTGATATATCCAATCATGTTGATGCTCTGATTTCTTATGATGATATTTAGTATTTATTTTCCTCTCGAGATAATGTCCCTGCTTTTCCTTCACCTGCTATGATCTCCTGGATAGGAATATTGGAGGATTTCTCCAATATTTATCCCTCCACTGAATTCTTTGAGGGCTCCTCTCTTTGAGACACTAGGTGCTTCCTTGTTGAAAGTGGATGAGACCCATATGACCTCCCCTAGAAAGGAAAGTTGCATTGGATAGAAATATGACCACACTGATGAGATATAAATATGACCATATTGATGACATCTTCTGCATCGAAATGGGACTCCTTCATAATATAACGTCTGTTTAAAGGATTTATCTCCAAAGATAAGTTCCAACTCTTTGAGTAAACCCTCCCTTACATCCAAGGACACCAAAATCCTGGCGACTTACATATCTCCATAAAGGAACCTAAGGAATTACCTAGATCAAATATTTTCTTGGTCCAAAATTCCATTGGGACACCAGTTAGCCTAACCCATAGTGGAGCAATGTCCATACGGTCCTTTATAATGTTAAACATGGGAGACCATCTCTTAAGAATGATTGGGGTGGAGTCAATACTCCAATATTGCTTCAATAACCACTCCTCCTCTGCAACATTCCTAAAATTAAAACAAAACCATCCCCATGCGAGGATTTTCACAGAGGGAGGCTTACCTAGGGAAGATGACCAATAACGATCAACCCAATCCTTTAATAGTTTAATGTTGAAAGGTTGCCCCCGAGCCATGTCCACCAATGTCATTTATGCCATGTTCACCACCTGAGGTTTTGAGATATCGATCCCCAAAACTAGTGTTTCCTCCCCTCATGTTTTAACACACTTATTTTTACGACATATTGGTGAAGATTGTTTTTATAGAGACTATTTATCAGCTACCACTTGTGGCACAACACTTCCTTCCCTGCCTTCCAAAATTCACCCTGGGAGACATCACCCGAAAACTCGAGACATGGGCCTGATGAAACCAACACAGAGTTAAGAAATTTTGTTGATCCTAGGGAGTTGCCACTGCCTTGTGTAATGAGTGGTGTCTTCCCTGGGGAAGAATCAAAACAAGGAGAGCTCCTCGAGACAAATACACAGTCGAAATTGACCCCAGGAAAACTAGATCTGAAACCCCTGATCCACCAAATAACTTTGTTACAAACCCTAGTGTGTTTTCCATACATATTGAAGAGAAAGGAGGGAAGATCCCCACAAAAGTGTTAATATTTTCATAGTGCGAGAATCCCTTCCCTGAAACTGCTTGATCTGGGCCTCTAACTTCCAAACCAACACCCAATCCTAGAACTTGAGGGTCTGTGAGGTCTGGAAATCCACAACTTAATGATGAAATCCCCTTTTTGGATGCCAAGCCAAAGGAGGATGAATCACTAACCTCTTGCCACCCTCTATCCCTAGGAATGGAAAGAGGTTGTTTCGACTGAGTGCTTTTCATACTGACAACTGGAGATTTCCAAATATTCTGCCCCAACAACGGATCATGTGAATAATCCAAAAGGTCCCTTACCACCTCCATAGTCAATGAGGAGACTGTAAAGAAAGGGACCTCACATTCTCCATCCATGCTAACTCTTGACTGCAAGAGAAAATCTAAATCACTAACCATAGGCCTAACCACAAGAGGAAAGGAGGCATCGATCTAGGGCTACCACAATGCGCTCCATCCTCCACAAAAAACTATATCATCTACTATTTCATTATTGTTATTTGAGAAGACTTTATTTTTATATTAATTAATATGATCACATAAGGCCTCATCACATTAACGCCTCAAAATCTCCCCCATACTTAATGATAAATTACCTCAATGTAATAATATTTACCAATTCCTAGATACCCTTTTATGAAATCACGTATTAGATACCAAACTTCAAAGATTATCATTGTTTGTAAACTTTAATATATGAATAAAGGGATTGTACAACCATGCCTTAGCTTCAAACTTCAAAGATTATCATTGTTTGCAAACTTTAAGATATGAATAAAGGGATTGTAAAACCATGCCTTAGCTTCGAGCACACTTGTAAATTTACTTGTATACAAGTTTTTTTTATTTTTTTAAGGTGGGGGGGTGTTGTAAGAAAATAATAATTTTCCTTTGTATGATTAAAATGTGAGAAAAAGTTATTTTAGTGGATGGGGTGTCAATTATAAGAATGGTGAGCATTGTCACGTGGAGGTTGGATTATACATTAGGTTTCAAGGTGACAAGTCAATGTCAAGAAGGGTTTATTGTATGATTAAAATGTGAGCAAAAGATATTTTTGTGGATGGGGTGTCAATTATAAGAATGGTGAGCATTGTCACGTGGAGGTTGGATTATACACTAGGTTTCAAGGTGACAAGTCAATGTCAAGAAGGGGTTATTATTCTTGGTTCTTGGTGAATAGGGGCTCCTCCCAACTTTGGAAATTTATGGCTTCTATCATTGCCACCTTTATAATAACTCCCCCAAAAACACCACCATTTAACATGGTGAGGCATAAGGAGATAATGCATCAGGGAAATTATGCAAAGAATTTGGTATTTTTAGAGGTTGGTATATGCTTGAAATGTTGGTGGATAGGAGGGATTTCTTCTCCTATGGTTTGAGCTTAGTCTATCTACATAGATTGTAATGCCTTGAGGCTGGTTCAAAGGGGGTAAGATGAGAGAAAAAAATCAATACAAAATAAAAAGGGTGAACTCTCCCTAATAATAAGAGGACAAAAAATATTGTGGTTATTCGTGCTTCTTACCAGACTAGGCCCTTTGAAGTTGTGAGAAGCAAGGTTGACATAATGGAATATAAGTTTGAGACAAAGAGGTGAAGAACTTCAAGTTTTGAGGTCAATGTAGTTATTATGCAACTCATTCTTGATACTAGATTCTATGGGAGGATAGGAACGAAGTGCACCAAAATTGTAGACTCATATTGGCATGTAAAGGAGTTAATTTATTATGGACTTGAGAGCAAAGGGTGTCAGGAGGATGCAATCCTTTGAAGGCGCGACCAATTAGACTTTGAGTATGATGCCTTAATCAATGTTATTTGTATAATTGAGTAGGAGAATGAGAAGACAATGGGTAGGGAGGAGGTAGAGGAATGGAAAACAATAGAGTTTATTGATGTAGTATAGGTAGAGTAAGTAGACCAAGCTATGGAGGTAGACGGTACTGTAGAAGGACTAACTCCCAAACCTTAAAAATTCATGATGCACCTATCTTTCTATATTTCTTAAGAATGCTTAGATTATAAGCCATTTGGGCATATGATTAAGGTAAGAATAAGCAATATCAATATTTGTTTACAACATATCATAGGATTCCTAAATGAACTTTTAGATAAATTAGTAGGTATGTTGATAAAAAAATAAAAAAATACATCTATATGTTTATGATACCAAAATGTTTGACTCTCTTTTAGACAACTTAACATCAAAACAATATGTATTTTTCCTGTAAATATAAATAGATAATTAGCTAACTTAAAAAAAGAAACATAGCCACCATAAAATTATTGAATTTAATTTTCATATACAATCACTAATTTATAGAATGATATATTAAAAAACCAATTAAGATTAACAATTAAACATTCATATTAAACAATGGAATGAACCATTGTATTAATATATACATGAAAATTGTAAAAAATTAGATTTAAATAAAAGAGTTAAATCTAAACTTTTTTTTTTGGTAACTAAGAAGTATTATATATTAAAAGCCTTCCAGAACCAAAGTGGAATTTCAAAATACAGAAATAACCATACTGTAATTACTGAACTACCCCAACAAAGGGGAAACCAGTCCAGCCAACAGAGGAGTCAAGCATAAGTAGTGTGATAAACTATGAAAAATAGTCTTAGACAACATGGTCATTAGTTAACACTAGAAGAAGCTAGCAAGATCTCAAATCACACTATAGGCCTAGACATCTGGCAAATAACCTAGTGAGGTGGCGTGGAGGTCCTCGGTCCAAGGTTCCTCCTCGACATACGTCACTTGGTCCGCCCATTGCACTTCGAATTTCACATTGCTTGTGGTTCTATCGGCACCTGTTGTAGTATCCTGCAGCGGTCGCCTTACCGAGTCCACCTCCATGACCATGGTCTCGTGCCCGGCCTGTTCCAGCCCATTCTCTGCTGAGCGCTGCACCTTGACGTTTCCTCCACCGGTAGTTGCACAGGGTTCCTCCACTGAAGTTGCTCCTACCGGGTCCGAGTGGAAAGCCTCGTGTAGGGAGGAGAGAAGCTGAAGAAGGATCGCAACCTTTTCATCTGTGGCTTGCAGGCGAAATTCAAGGTCCTCCACCCCCTGGCGGAGTTCAAAGACCAAACCGTAAAGGATGGCCAAGCTTTCTCTAAGCTGCGCGTCGTTGAAGGAGTCAGAGGACTGGTACTCAGTGTTCCCAGGCTTACGAGGAGGAGGAGGCTTGCCTCCTGAGTTCCTTAGAGCGTCAAGGAATGGTATAGGGTCTGGCTCAACCACAGGAGGGTCAAGAAGGAGATGTGAGGAGGAGCTCAGCGTCCGAGGGATGATTGCTAGACAATTAAACTGTGAAACCAGCGGAGCGGGAGAGGGAGAAATGATAGGCTCGGGTTGGAGGGGAGGGGAGGAGCAGATGGAGGGTGAGTCGGGAGGCAAGACCTAAGGCCGGCGAGGTTTCCATGGAGATCCCCTCTGCGGCCTCCCCCTTGGGCGCGACATAAGGTGGTTCTTGTAGCTGGCCAAAGAAACTAGTTGCACCAGGCAGAGGTAGAATGCCTGGAGGGGAGTAGGGGCTACAGAGAGCAAGAAAGTTCGAACAGGATCAGGCCATGGCAGCGAAGGGAGGAGCCCTTCGGAACGCGAGCAGAGACGAGGGACACACACCAGTAGCCAAGCCATGCGAAGACGCGCATAAGGAGAGGGAGCCTGCATAAAAGTGCTTTCACGTCGTAGTAAGAGCTATTTAATGCCGGAGTAGGGTGGCGGGCGGTGGCACAAGCCCGTCACATGGCTCCATGCCCCGGTGGTTGGTGTCTGCCTCCGTTGTATGCCAAGTGTGTCACACTAGCACCCCATCCGGAGAGTTAAATCTAAACTTTTATTAAAGCTAACATTATTTCATTTTAACCCAAATCTATTAATTAAAAGAAAAAAATTAAAACTAACATTATTATATTTTACTTTAAATTTATTATTAATAATATATATATAGATATAGATATATAATTTAAAAAAAATTATGTTATTTTATTTATTATTAAAATATTTTTTTAAATAAAAAACAATTTTAAATAAAAAAAATTCATTGAAAATATAAAAAGTCACGTTGACTTTCACTTCCACCTCCACCTATACATTTCATAATGAACTCCTTTCCAATAGAATTTGGCGACCTTTGGCTTCACATAAATTTCATTTATGCTATTCATACTGATATGGAATGATATGCAATTATGTATATTTGTTTTTTCTCCAAACAAATTTTTATGAATTAAGAAGGAAGTTGAATAAACATTTTATCTTTTGGGTTTTTTTGATCGGAATTTGATGATGTAAATTTGGAGAAAATTGTTATTTTTTTATGTTTAAATTGTATTTCTGAATGCATAAATGGATTCACGCTGCTGAAAAATTCCTGAGGCACTTGGATTATACAAACTTAGCCACTCAAATCTGCAGATCCAACCATTCCTCACCGGATTTCGGGAAAACTCAAACGAAAAAAGTCACCGAAAAACTTCCTAAAGATAGAACGTTTAGACTATTGCATTAAGAAGGATCCATGCTCCTTATTTGCTATCCACCACTTATTTTTTAATATAATTAAATTCCCTTTATAATAATCTTAAGGTCATGCCAACATAGATTATTCTTTATTAGACTTACAAATATAGATGAGATTTAGGTAGGAAATTTTTTAATGTAATTGAATTTCCTTTATCATATTTTTTTGGAGTTAGAAATGCTCGTTACTTGTTGAGTGAGTATTTTAATCATTAGCTAAGAAACCACAATTCAGGAGTATTTAAGTTGTTAAAATTATCCAGGGATTGCACCTGGTCTAGGCGACACCAACCCTTAACATGACTGGATTTTTGGGTGTCTCCTCCCAACTAAACACACCATAAAAGTATTAAACTTGAATTGCCTAGAAAACAAAACTCATACCTTATGTTAAGGAAAATTGACCCCTTTATCATAATCTTAAAGTCACATCTACATAGATTATCCTTTATTAACTTGTAAATATAAAAGAAATTTAGAAAACAAAGGAAATGTGTTATCTCACTTTTAATCTATTTAAATTAATCACTTTATCATAATCCTAAGATCACGTCGACATAAATTACATTTAACACTTCCCTTGAAATCACGCATCTCCTCCGATGTTAACCCAACTTAAGAATGCTACTGCGACAAGGAAAGAAACAATAGTGGGTTAGATCTCCTTGCATACTCAAAGATCATTGTGCTTTTATAGAATATAATTAAGGGTTTTCTTAACCTCTACACACAAATATAAATAAAACAAACAAACCAAATAAAAAATATCTAAAGAGTCGTATATCATGTTGTCTTAGTATAAATATGTACATCATACCTCAGTTGTAGTTATAGAATTCATTTGAGATCGAAATTTGGAAAGGAAGATGGACTAATGAAAGGTGGTAGAGATTTACAACCACCACGTAATGTACTCACTCAAGTCAAATAAAAGGAATATACTTAAAGTACAATCAAAGAAGAAAGGATACACCTATAGAGACAGTTCCTCGAGAGATGGATGTGAAAACCCAAGATTGATCCAAAATAATGAGGATGGATGTGAAAATCTAAGACTGATCCAAAATGAGGATGGTTGTGCAAACCCAAGATTGATCCAAAAGGATGAGGATGGACGTGAAAACTTAAGACTGATCCAAAAGTATATATAAAAAAATAAAAAATCTAAAAGGCTAGAGAACATGAATAATAACTAAAATTATATTAATATTAGTGGTAAATAAGTGAGGAGCAATCTATTTATATTGATTTGGGCATTGGGCACTATTAAACCATAATATTAGTGGTAAATAAGTGAGGAGCAACCTATTTATATTTATTTGGGCATTGGGCTCTACTAAACCATTGAATCACAAATCAAGGATAGTTGGTTACTTTTTTTTATTATAATCTATATCTATATGTTTGGAGCACCCAAACTCTAAGGGTTGATGATGAAATCACAACTCCAAACTCTAAGGGTTGATGATGAAATCACAAGTGTATTGGTGCAATAGTACAAAAAATATAGTTATGAGAAAAATAGAGAATCAAAATGCACATATTCTTCAAGATATAATAAAAAATAATTGAAAGATTCATATGAGAGGCTCTTCGCATTCACATTAATATCTACCAAAATACATAGAGAACAATTTTTTTTATAAAAACATTCTTATGCTCTCCACATGTTATCCTCATTTCGTCAAACCACTTCTTAGCATCATCCTTACTCTCCCAAGGTTTCTTCTCTCTTCAACCTACCTTTGACAATCCACATCTATTCATACCAATCAATTTGTTATGTACCCTAGATTTAAATATGAAATCACACACAAGATACACAAGCATAAGATAGAAAATCTCATTTACTTTGATTATATAAAACCACCCTTAAGGTAGGGAAACACCTTATAATTTATCCTTTTATAGAAGGAATCCACTCATGTTCACTTGCCTCTTAAGGTTGGGCAACCTTGGAATGAGATAATCTCTAAATACAATATTATTACATACATCTCATACGGAGGAATCCATTCTTATTTATGTCTAACAAGAGAACTCTAATCATAACATCCTTCTAACTACCAAGTGGACATTCTTTAATCTAACAACATTACATTTCTTCAATACTACCTACCATAGTGATCCTGATTTAATAATAAGAAACATAGTGGACCTAGTCCACCTTACATTGAATGACCACCACTATTATTATTCTAATGGGCCCTTCAACCCTCCATTACACCCCTAGGGAGGATCCAAACACATTCTCTTTCAGACAACCTTCCAATTCTTAGAATCCAAACCAACTTATTTTCTTCTTCCTCTTTTTATTTATTATGGTCACAACAATCTATCTCCCTTTGACCTTTAGTATCCCTTCCTTTCTACAAACCAAATCATCTACCATGTTAAACAATATAACTCTCCTCTTTTTTGGTTTATTCCAATTTTTTCCTTAATGACTTTCTAATTTCTTACACACCCAATGAATTTTGGTACATTATTCATGCCAACGTTTTCCTTATATTTTTATCCCATCTTACTTTTCCATGCTCACATAATTAGCGCAGGGTATCTCTACTAGCTCATAAAAGTATAGAATATAAAACATAGAAATATTGGCTTTCATGGGTTCTTGAGGTGAGGAAAAATTAAAGGGATACACGATGGATTCACAGTAGTTGAGGATAGATGAATAACATACATAAGTTGTAACTAAAACTATAATTGTTGGAACATAGGAATGTGAAGTTGAAGGGTATCATACCAAGCTAAAAATTATTCCTTTGGGGTGCTTAAGATGGTATTTTCATGTAGCAAGGATGTTTATTTTAGGCACAAAACTAAAAATGACTATAGAAATCTCAAGTAAGTAGGGTTTATGAAAAGGAAAAATATTATAGAATCCCTTAGCATGAGCTTGCAACTTCTCAACTATCCTTGAGCAAGTAGGAAATATATTGTTAAATGGTGAATGGTGTAATAAGGAGAGTAGGTTCAACCCATTCAAGCACCTTTAAAGACATGATTGTGGGAAAAAAATGGTATAGGAAAGTCTATAAGAGAAGAGAAACAACTATGGAGATAGCCTATAGCAATCCTCGATGAAATATTATGTACCAATAGGTAGCTTGATGAAAATTGAGGGTTCCATAGTTTAGGAACACACAATCTTGTGACGAAAATCTCTTGGACATACACAATATTGTGAAGGAAATCCTTGGACACACGCAATATTGTGAAGAAGACTTAATAGGGAAAACTAGACAAGTTTCGACAAAGACTAGAGGTTATTAGAGGAAACAATTTTTTATATGTTTACTCTATAACTGACCTATGATACCGTTCATGTAGATGATGTTGGTATTGGAGAATATCTTCTTTGATCTTTGAGCTTTAACCCAATACCTGCATCTTTCATTGTACCAATTCTCCTTCTATGTACTCATTGTGGCAATGTGGACTAACTATTGGTGTGTACTAGTGTATTGGCATTCCTTTGAATGTAAGAGAATGTGGTTATGATTTCTTGGGGGTGGAGGTACGCTTTACATCAATTCAAAATTTAGTGCATTTCTGACGTGACTTTTACCATAATTTCCACCTTTTTAATTATGAGTTTTCTCAATGACCTTTTTGTCATCTCGTTGACAACTTTAAGTTGCCACTTCAACCACATGGTGACAATATTTAGAAAAAATTAATGACACCCCCGTTTTGTGTGAAATTGAGACCCACCTCGCTGAGTTGTTTTTGTGACCATGATAATATTTTGGGTTTGCAATTTGATTAACTAAATGAAATGAAATTGAAGAGAGAGTTAGTGAAGTAACCTTTTTAGATTTCTTGTATTCTAGTAATGTTATAGATGGCCCATGCTATGCTTCTAAAGTCATTATTGTGCATGATTTGATGAATTATGGTGAAAACTATGAGTTTTTTTTTTTTTTTTTTTTTAATCTTTTATAGGTTTGCAGGGGATCAGGATCATGTAGGAGCTTATATGCTTGGACAGATTTGATTTGATGCCTAAAAAAAATGGTTGGAGATGTGTAAGATGGTCTTATAAGTCCTCTTGTACCATTGAAATTCCAAAAAATTGAAACTGCAAGCTTGTGGGGTGTCTCCTATAGCTTCTTGTAGCAATTTTCCTTGATATTGTTTCATGTAACTAGCATCTCAAGCAGGGATGATTTTAGGGGCTAAATTTCTCTCATGGGATAATTTTCCATGGTTTTTCCAAAAATGAGATTCACCATTTTAAAAATGATTCACCCAAATTCTATAGGATAAAATTATTTTACCTTAAAAATCGCCAAAATTTTATAAAAACTATATAAATTACTTAGAAATTTGAATATTTTTACAAAAGTATCGCCAAACATTTATAGTTGACATATGAAGGATTAGTAAGACTCGCCAAGGTTTATACATTTTAAAATAAATTTCCATCCTTAAAATCATCCCTGATCCCAAGTCTCCAGTTGCTTCTTGTAGCAACACATTTAGCCTACTCTTATAGCTTCCTATAGATACATGTATAGTTTTAGATTTTTAGTGTTTATAGTGCATAGGAATGGATGGTGATGGATCGTAATGATGGAGAATGTATTAAATGAATGTGTAAATGATATGGAGTGGGTGGATTAGGAAGGTTGAGGGTTATGCATGAAGCTAGAAGTTGCATGGATTCTAGGGTTTATTCTTGAATGATAGGTTTGATGGGTAAATGATGGAAAGACGTGTAAACTGTAAGAATGGAGGTGATAAAGTGTTTTTGCATCAGAGTTTCATATGCTCCTCAAACTTTCAATTTGTATTATGTCTTTATAACCATGAAAGTATTGAAAATTGTCTTTAATATAGAGAAAAATTGCATTTCTACATGCATGCTTATAGGCTACATTTTGAATCTGATTGTGTTTCTTGGTTCACCACCTTCATATCTCCTTTTAGTTGCAGCTATGCGTGATGTATCAATAGCCAAGAATATTATTGAGACATGTTGGATTGTGCTTGCATAGGATACTCCTTTATGCAAATCTTCTTTTATAGATTTTGTAGAATTGTTACGTTACTTGCAGTGGTTTAGGGAGACACTAGTTTTGCAATGAGAGCAATGTATTTACATTTTGATGTTGTAGACTATTTCGGAAGTTTTACGGAACATATTTGATGACCTTTGTTTCTTGGATGATGTTGACATTGTATCTATGTTGTTTGTGGAATATAGCCAACAATATTGTTTCATATTTTCTTGAGCTAGAGCATTTTTTGATATACCTCAATATGTTGATGTTGTTATAGATGGTGTCTACTTATCTTTTTGTGCCTTGTATGACCCATAATTCTACTCAAAAGGTATTATTGTGACAATATTGTTATTGATACCTTGAAACATTAGACGAGGTATTATTTTTACAACACTGTATTATTATATTTTGCACAATAGTACCTAGACAGAAACTATGTTTTGTAATTGTAATACAAAGTAGTTTGTAGGATATTTGATCCAGATTTATGTAGGAACACAATGAAATACATAAATACACATAAACACAGAGATGCAGCGGAAATAAGACTTTATTTCATTAATAACCAATGACTGAAATATGCTTACAGATAGAATGGAAATAAACTAGCTAGGGCGCTGGTAGCTTATCTCTGAGAAGAGATGTGGCCGCTACTCGCATCCGTGAGAAGATGATTACAATGAGGCTCTGAAGGCCCTTTTACAATAAACAGGAATGACAAAAGTCCTAGACATCCAAAAACCTAACCCTGGGAGATGAAACGCCAAAAGTCATGTGGGCCCCGTTTGGGTAAGTTGGTGCATCAACTTCCCGGGGTCGTAACTTTTGCATACGATCTCTGTTTTAGGTGTATGATAGCTCGTTGGAAAGATCTATCCGAGGCCTACAACGATCGAGAAAAAATAGCATCATTAGATGCTATTTTGTAACAACAACATACCCAAAAAAACATCGTTTAGGGCCTCAAAATGGCCCTGGAAGTTCAGGACCCGAAAAAAAACTGCTAAAAATAGTAAACTGTGCGAAAACTGAAAAAAATGAAAGAAGAAATGGTGGGGGTCCAAGTGGAATAGGTGGGTGGCCACCAGTATCCACCTGGATCATTCGTCCCCCCTTAGGAAGCAATGGTCCCCATTGCGTTGAGTTCCTCCATGAGATGAGGAAACTTCTACTGAACTTGGTCCTTGGTGAGCCATTTGCCTTGGTGAAGGAGTTGGCCTGCTTTGACAACTCGATATAGCGGTATCCTTTGTTTTTGGGTGTGCT
>ML790973.1:345540-358542 GCA_009831015.1 Picea engelmannii
GGTCAATCGGATTTTATGATTATCGTTATGTTGAGACTATCTGGACACCGTTGCCCTTTCGTTGCTATGATGTAACAAATTTATAATTGTTGCCCTGTTCTTATGATGTAACAAATTATAATAATTGTTATCATTTTGTGAGGTCGATATGAGATGGATTCAACGAGAAATTGCCGCTGACTTTGGCGAATCCGACGGTGCATAGCCGCCTTCACGCAGCGTAGCAGGATGGATATTGGCGGCCGCGGACTTTTGCTTGATTCGTGCATAGGAGTTTGTCATATTCGTGTTTTAGAATCACGTTTTGACTCGATCGTTTGGACTCTGGATTTTTAAATCCAATTGCCTTCTTCTTTATTAGTGCCTTCTAACCTGGACATCGAGAGTCGGAGAGACGTGCCTTTATCAAATTTCCACAATCTATTTATAAAATGTTTTAAGCCATCGATATAGGATATCAGCAGCAGTGATCTATCGGCAGGTGGAATATACTCATGCGCTCGATTTGAATATTTCATTATGGCAGCTCGCATCGATATCAATCCCAAAAAATGGTCCCATAGATGTTTTGTATTAGTCTGCTTGTTCTCGCATCTTCTTTCTATACGTTATTTAAGCACTTGGTCAGACATGCATATATTCTTTTAGATCTGGGTTTTCTCAGTTCCAAGAGAGGTTACGGGTTCGAGTCTTGTGTTTTTAGGGTTGCGGTTTCGCATTTCATATCATCTACAAAATGAGAAAGTATCGAGTGAGTTTCCAGCAACATCTATTGTAAAATCACATCTTCTTTCTATACGTTACTTTTCCAACAACATCTATTGTAAAATCACATCTTCTTTCTATACGTTACTTAAATAATGTGGTACGGATCGATATGAGTCTCGAATTGTCTAAGTATGAGGAGGGATCCGTTTTTGTATTCTTTGCAAAAGTTCTAAGTCATGTCTCTTAATTTTTGTTCCAGAGAAGGTAGGATTATTTTGGAATGTTTATCTTTGTTCCTCCAATATCGATATGAGTCTCATATTATCCAAGGATCTTTGGAACTTCCTCTGAGTACTCAAATAGATTGTTGTTAGGTTGTGGAGGGTTTAATGTGTTTTATATTTCTCGGAAATGTCAAGATCTACTAAAGGTTTTAGCCTTACTATTTGTCTCCCAAAAGCAACTTTTTTTGGTGTTGGTCGAGTATGGTAGCAACTTTTTTTTGGTGATGGTCGAGGATGGTAGGACATAGTCACTATGAGTGGTGTTTCCCATGTAAATCTGATCTCATGGCCATACACCTCTTCCATTGAATCACCATTTTGAGTCTGTGGTTTTGATAAACCATGATATTCACCCTTTTGATGGGGAATGTAATGTAATGTCATGTTCATTTGTTAATTACAAACATCATTTAATGATTTCCTAGTGATCTTATGTAGATGCCTACAGCATAATGTTAATGCATGGGATCCCATTAGAACTCTGTAGTTAAGCGTGCTCAGGCTAGAGTAGTACTGGGATTGTTTTACATTCCTATGACATTTTATAAACTTAATCCAATTTATCCCACATGCATCATGGGAATTGTTCTCCTCTCACTCTCTCATATATAATTAAGGTGAAGGAGGCCCTTTAAGCATGCAATGGAGTGTGATGTAAAGATTCTTGTGAATGAAGCTTAACCAACATCTCTTTCTTTTAAGAGATAAGATACCCCATTTTTTCAGTTTGTTTCACTGTATTTCTGTGTTCTCTTCTATATTTTTGTGTATTTCATTGTTATATATCGGTTATCCGGATAAGTGGTATCAAAGAAGTATGCTCCTTGTCATTTCTTAGAGCAAGTCGCAGACGAGGTCAGGGTATAGAGATTTGGATCTCGAGCTAGTTTTGCTTGAGGAAAACCACTCTCACTAGTCCAAGCGACCTCCCATGGTGGAAGAAAAGAGAAATGACAGAGTAGGAGATCCTTTCAAGACGTTGCTTGAGGAATCTCTCGCGCGACAAAGGAATGAGATGACGAACAACTTCGCTCAGATCCTTCGAAGACTACCGACGGCAACAGTCGAGCCATCTTCGACAAGCAACAATTTCTCTATTGCGACACCCTTCAAGGTACAAGTCAATTTTGATATCCCTTTATTTGAAGGCCAGATAGATGAAAATGCTCTAGAAAAATGGTTGAATATACTAGAAGGTTATTACACTATCCAAAAATTTTCTGACAATGAAAAGATCACCTTCGCGCTCCTTAAATCCCTTCCCCGTGTCAGATCTTGGTGGGAAGGTTACTGGAAGAGGTACACCGCACATGAATATACACTATTTGGGAGATAACCCACTTGAGCGACCTTTGTAGATGCCCTAAAGGAGGAGTTATACCCTATCAGAAACTATGATGACCAATACATGAGATGGACAAGTCTGGGTCAGAAAAGAGACCAAACAGTGTTGGAGTACACCAACATCTTTCATACATTGCGCTCAAAGTTGGGTATCAAATACTTTGAGTGACACCTAGTTTTGAAGCACCCCAGTGGTCTACATAGGCACATCCAAACAAATATGGATTTCTTGGACATATTCTCATTGGGATTTGCTTATCGATATGCAGTCAAAATTGAGCAGAAATTCAAGAAACATAGTAAGTGGGAGAAGCGTGGACAAAGAAAGGAAGGCCAACCTCAAGAGAGCCAGTCCCAGATGCAGACAAAGAAGGGTAACATGAAGTCTAAGAAAGACAACAGAAAGTGGTGTGTGTTCCACAATAACTCTTGGCACAACATTGATGAATTTCGCTCAATACAATCATTGGTGGTCGAGCTCAAAGACAAAGAGTCGAACCCCAACTTGGACCTTGATTCAAAAAATAATAAAAGGAGACATATCATTGATGCAGAACCCACTGCTACTATCACAAATGCAACAATCCAACCAGAAGAGGATCTTGAGAAGGGGGAGATAATCTTCCATTCACATATGTGGGTGAAGGGGACCCCATTGCATTTTATTATTGATAGCGAAAGCCAAAATAACATCATATCAAACGAGTTTTTCAACCAGTTGGATTTTCCAACAACACGACACCTTCAACCTTACAACATCAAGTGGCTTCGCCAAGGTCAAGATCTTTGTATCAACCAACAGTGTCGCACGTCCTATGAGTTCAAGTCCTTAAAGGATGAGGTATTGTGTGATGTTTCCCTACTGGAAGTTTGTGATGTTAAATTAGGCCAACCATATATGTGGAGGCATGATGTTGTTTATAAGTCTCAACCTCATAATGTCATTGTTACTCTAGGGGGTCAGCTATACCGGATACCAAATGTAGTTTTGACTATTGTCCCAGAAAAAAAATGCCACAAAATAATCTCTCATACTGCAAAGTTCAACCTCTTCACAATTCAATCAGAAGGTGAACATAAGGACACTACCTAGTCAAGCAAGTTTATAACAGAACCCTTCATACTCTTCATGTTGCATATTCACCGACAGACTCCTCCCACACTTAGGTATATCATGCATCTAGATTGGTTGAACGAATCCAACCCCTCCAACAACAAGTTTATGACATTCTTCAACAAGCTAAGTAGGACAACTTCTTCAGCACGGCAAACATCGCACCAATCTTTAGATTTAGCAAAAGTCTCCCTGTATCCCAAGGGAACTAGACGCAATGGGGACCATTGCTTCCTAAGGGGGGTGGAATGATCCATATGGATCTCATTGGCCATCCACTTCTTCCACTAAATCACCATTTTGAGCCTGTGGTTTTGATAAACCATGATATTCACCCTTTTGATGGGGAATGGAATGTAATGTCATCTTCATTTGTTAATTACATACATCATTTAATGATTTCCTAGTGGTCTTATGTACATGCCTACAACATAGCGTAATGCACCGGATCCCATTAGAACTCCGCAGTTAAGTGCGCTTAGGCTAGATTATTACTGGGATGGGTGACCTCCCGAGAAGTCCTAGTGTTTTACATGCCTATGGCATTTTATAAAATTAGTCCAATTTATCCCACATGCATCATGGGAATTGTTGTCCTCTCACTCTCTCATATATAATTGATGTGAAGGAGGCCCTTTAAGCATGCAACAGAGTGTGATGTAAAGCTTCTTGTAAATGAAGTGTAGCCAACATCTCTTTCTTTTTAGAGATAAGATACCCCATTTTCCAGTTTGTGTTCTACAATGTTTATACAAGTATTCATTGTGCATCTTAGCAATAGATTTACTAGAGGTTCAAAACGTCAAAGATGTCAAAATACTAGAGGTTGTCTCCCATCAAATTAGCAAAATTTAAAAGTTGGAAGTAGATTGCAACATGTTATATCAATAGATATTGGAACCATACTATGAGTTCCTACTCTTTGGCTTCTCTTCTAAAGGTCTCAATTGGGTCTATTCCAGTTTAACAAGTACTTGTAGACTTATAAATGCACAATATTGAATCAAAATATTAGATACATGTGGACATCATCAAGCATGAAACTATGAGCTAGCATTTCTTTTATCAATCTCAACATTTTAAATGTTTTGCAAGACAATTTTGATTTTAGATTAGTTTATTAGGATATATATACTCATTTCTTTTATCAATCTCAACTTTTTAAATGTTTTGCAAGACCGTTTTGATTTTAGATTAGTTTATTAGGATATTTATACTAGTGCACTTCTTAGCCATACTTCTAAGAATATTAAATTAGGTTGACTTATATGTAGCATTTTTGGAACTTATTCAAATTCAAACCTTAAATAAGTCCTTTGTGGTTTGTATTATTACATTTCAATACAAACTATAATCATTTAACTTAAAAATTAAAATTTAAATGAGTAACATAATTTCAAAATTCACATCCTTGTAGCTTATGGACGAAGGACATTAAAAGTGAGGAGACTTACAAAATCATGCACATAAATTCTATTTTGTAGACTTGGGAGGGTGACTTGTTATTGAAGGATGGATCAAACTGTCTCTTTGATGCGATTTTTGGCAATGATCTATTAGTATTATCTTTCTTGTGCTCTTATTGGGATTTGCAATGTCCTCAGTTTCTTCTACTATCAACAGTTAATGTTGTTTATTCTTACTTGGATTTTAATGATCAATTTTCCTAGGATGGGACACATATCCAGTTAAAATTGATGAAAATGGGAAGATGCGTGGTTGTATAAGATGGAAGGGGAGAAATAGTGGCAGTGAATAGAACTAATACCTATGGATGGGATACTTTTAAGGTTCATTTGTGAATTTGATTGCAAATTTTTTCTCCTACTTGTTTTCCTCTAATGAAGATTGTTGGGATGGAACTTTGAAACTAAATCTATGTTGCAGATATGGATATGGCATGTGAGAGATGGCTACTACAAACTTGAAGTCTTCATTGAAAATTTTATATGTGTTGATAATGAAGGGGCTATTGTGAAATCCATAACCACCACAATAAACAACTCAGAAACATTTCAGATCATAAAAACATGACCAATTTGAATAGTGTGCTTATAAAGTATTCAGTGGAATGTACATTCAAGTATGTTATCAAAGATTGTCATCTTCATGGATATTTTCAAGGAAATCATAGAGAAAGTGATTGCAAGTTACTAACTAGCAAGTGACTACAACTTATCAATCAAATAAATATCATTTAAGTTTATAATAATTAACAATGTGAAATGTAATTTATCAACCGATGCAATTTAATAAATCAAAAGAAAAATGTTGTAGGCGTAGAGATAAATAGAAAAAAAACTGAAAAAACAACAAGATGCAACTAGAGATCGTCAATCTTTTACTAGCTACTAGCAAATAGCAATTTGCTACAAGTGTTAATGGGAAACAAATTAGGGGGGAAAAAATTACACCCAAACAATTGTCTTAATGAAATATTGAAATCCCCCTAGATGTCAATCACTATGGATATACTAGGGTTCTACAATTACCTCCTTTAACAACTCTAAATCTCTATAGCACCTCCTAAACACCCCCTCAAGGAACATATAAAAAAAATGAAGAATGAAACCCCCAACTAGTTGTCTCTTTATTCATAAGAACCACATCCAAGGCACACAATTCAAACACAAGATATAATATTTTATTTCCATGAAGACTTACACTTACCATTATATTTTCATGCATACAATTAATCCACTTTGTTAACTTAATTAATATTTTATTAAGTTGTGCACATATTATTAATATTTTTATATTTTAAAATAATTTATTCTCTTGTATTTTTATATAAGCACAAAATTTTCACTTTAAATAAACATAACATTCACTCAAAATGCACATATTATTATAGGAGTAATAATGTGCAAATGAGAGCATTACTTGTATGGTCATTGTGAGTAAATTTCACACTTTCACTGCTAAACAAACATACTGACGTGCTCTTAATTATATTTACGAAAATACCTAATATGCAATATGAACCAACAATTATGCATCATGATTAATCATTTCACTCATAGGGTTCACCTCCTTCCTTCGTATTCCATATTCTTTCAAAATCATACCATACATAACCACTAGGTTATTCCCCTTGTTCCTCAATTGATATTTCTATCCATGACATAGTCTCCTCTATTTCAAGATCATGTCCTATTACCCTGTGTGACTGCAATATGGAAAAAAAATTCCAGCATCATAGCTCTAAGAGATAAGAATATCCATATAACCAATTTTTGGCATCTATATGGATTCTTGTCCCACACACCTTATCTTGAAATATCCCCTAACCCCAAATTATCTTGAAGGTACACAAATCCTAAGCATATCAAAAGTTTGAACCAATCACATCATGAGGAATTCACCCCTATGCATCTCAAAATGTACACTTACCCCATATAGATAAAAGGTATGCTAACCCTAGGAATATAAAGAGGATAGAACCATCCCTCACCATGCACTTAACCCCATGCATTAAAAGTGCATCATCATATCTCTAGGGAGTGTGATTATAAATCCAATCATCTCCCAAACTTTCATTGTCTAGAAAAGTAAAATAATTGTTGGTATATAACTAGTGATTTAGTTTGTCCCTAACCCATAATATATTTCTTATATAAATATCTAACACCCACTCATATTATAAAAAATCAAAGCATTATATATAATATGTCTCATTCCTTGTCATTTTATGGCCAAAATGTAACTATCATATGGTGTCAACCACATATCATCATATACTTGGAATATCCTAAATGCCAACAAAAGTATAATTTATCTAATTCATGTTCATAATTATGTCATTATGGACCTACATAATCACAATTCAAGTGCAAGGGCAATTCCTACATGTATCATTGATCATGATAAATGCATTATGCAATATAGGGAAAACATATTTTCAATGCATCATATTGTTCCAAAACATGATAATCAACACATAACCTAACATGCATGACCTAACATGCATGGAAACATAACAATTGATTATGCATAAATACATAAGGAAATGAGAAATATAAATATTGTTTTTGATACCATAGAAAATTACTCACATTCCAAAAATATCAATATAGTATATGGATTTATTCCTACTATGTTCATATGTTTATGCTCATATGTCCTTGTTGATTATGAAAATGATAGAGCATTACATATTTCTCCCTTTCAAGAAACTTCATCCCAAAAGTTACATTTACCCCAAAAGGTAAGGCTAATCCCAACACATAACATATGTGTCCTTCGAGATAGTAGATCTTGGGTCATATTGGTCTTGTTGGCTTTTACATAGTGAAACAAGCATTTCTTGAGATAGCAAACCCTCTCATCCGGTATATATTCCAATATATATAGAGTGCTTAGACCTATAAGATTAAATCCTTGGAAACATTCCATTCCTCCAATTTTAACACATGTGAAGGAATTTTAACACATGTAAAGGATTAGGACCATCATGCCACAATATAGAAATAGATAATTCTATGTCAAAATATTTAAACAAATAAATCAATATTCTAATCAAACATGGAAATCAAATCCCTTACCAAAATAAGTGAGAAGTAAGAAACACAATGACTATTTTCTATGTCCTTAAAAATATATAGAAAATGTGTGTAATATATGATACCATCATCCTTTATTTGTGTAGGTTTACATAAGAATGTACTATTGATTATAGATTTGGAATATTTTTTACTTAGTTAAAAAAACCCCCAAAATGCAAAGGAAGTATTTCAAATTTTTGACAGAGATGATGAATTTAAATATAGGTCCAAATTTTATCAATCGTGACCAAATGCATTATATTTCTTGGATTTTTGTCTTAGAAAATTTCAAGTTGGAATTTGTTCAACTAAAAGTGGAAGTGAAGGTAAGGATTTATTTATTAAAATTTATGGATTAAAGGAAAAAATATAGGACAAATTTACTTATTAAATTTCTTTTTTGGATCAAAGGAAAAAAAAAATCTTAAAAAGCATTTTTTTTTTTTTGGTTTCCGAATAAATATATTAAAGATAATGAAAGTAAATATGTTAAAAACTTGCAAACATTGTGGGGGTGAATTTGGAGATGAATTTTTTGAATGAAACACAACAATGATTGTTTAAGAAGGTGATGACGTAAAAGGGAAGCCATGTGAAAATTGCATTCTATAGAAGCCTCACAATATATCCTCTAAAGAGGAAAACAATCTAATACTTGGAAACTAATCTGATACTTGGACTCTAGCAACTTCTCATGAAAATAAATCTAAATATAATATTAGAGTTTTTCTCCATTTGATATATTTTCATATTTGAAAAAAAATATGTAATAAAATTCAAACATTACATATTTTTCAAAGCAAATCTTATTCACATTAACGATATATTTGTTTTATCACTTCTATATATATATATAGAGGTTATGTATAAATCGTCTTCGGTAACACTTTGCTTTAATTATATATTCATGATGAATAATTTCTTTAATTTAATTATTTATATATCTTGTTGTAGTTATATTTGTAGTTATGATTTTTGTATGCAGTTCAAACATCAACGCAAAATAAATTATTGATATTTAGAGTATAGGCATTGTTGTTTGGAGTTTGATTGTTTATTGAAAAAAGATTAGTTTATAAACATATTGATTTTGTACATGACTATTGGCATTATTATGTATACAAGTTTATTCTTGATATTATCAATGTTATGAGATAATTTTGACATTTCTATGTGGTTGAGACATTTAGATTCCATGGACTTCATAAGTAAATTTGAATGAATTAAGAATGAAAAGTTATTATATATCTGGGGTTGACATTAGCGTATACAAACTTTGTAGCATTAGCCTATGGTTTCATAAATTGGTGGAGTACTAGATATTTACAAGAAACTGTAAAAAGATGTATTTTTCCAGTATAGATATGAAAAATAAAATATGTTTTTTTTATAGATGAAGATTAATACAATTAAAAATACAATAGCAAGGAGAATTGTTTGAACTTGCCATCGAGTTTGAATTTTGATGGTTTGATGAAATATGAAGGGAAATGTGTAATTACAAAACAATATAATTGTGAGGATGTGAATGACATATACTTCTCAAATCGATTGTGGCCTTGTTTTCTACACTTAAATGGTGCTAGTGACATGCGATTATTTAAAAAATCATGAAACTAGTTTTTCTAATAACATAATTAGGTATTTTTATTAATATTTTTTATATGTGGCAACACTTTTATCGTTGATAAGGTATTCATATTTTTGTATATTCCATTATGGTCGATAAATTTATTATGTAACATCCCACTCTACTGAGCACATGTTATCGACTTATTCTTTGAGGACACTTGCGTGCAACTGATCCAGTTATAGTACATTTCTATTTGTTTCGATTATGGATTTTACATGATGATATTGTTGAGTTGTGATTTATTGTATTTTAATTTTTATTTGATATATATGTATTCATTTTTATATGATATATATGTATTGACACTTGACATATTGTCAATGTCGATGGAACCAATGGACCTCCTTGGACTTCAGATTGAGTTAGGGAGTGGATTGTGTTTTGATTGAGTATTTCATTTTATGCATATCTCCCAGACAATTGCTTTAGCATGATTATGTATATGGATCGATGACAATGTTTTGTCAATGAATGCAGGCTGAAAAATTCTTGCTAATATGACTCACATAAAGAGTAAATGGGCCATGCACATAAACCGTATATTGAGGGGGAGGTGTGGCAACGTCCCTATCACAACCTACTAGCACTCCCATCGTGGTTTGAATTGTAGTTTAATGATTACCTAGTTTGAACGGTCCATAATGTCATGAGGGAAGACTGAGGCAGTCGCTTATGAAGATTCTAAGAGACACACAATAAGGATGATTCCTTATTCCTTAGAAGTTCTCAGTCTCTCACAAGGTTGCCTGAATGCAATGTTGACTCCAAGGGTTGGAAAACTACCAAAGCCAGTCAGAGGCAAGTGGCACCCTTAGAGCATGAAGGTGTGTCTTGAAGGGAACATCACGTAAATAAAACTTGAGTCAATAAATCTAGGTGGCCTAGAAAACCTTGAAAGAATAATTATAAACCTTGAAAATATTTAAAACTTGCCAGATTTAAATAATTAAATAAAGAGTGAATTTATTGATCTAAAAATGAAGAAGACTTGTATTCTTGAAAATATTTGCAAGTTAAATTTTATGTGTTAAAATGAAAATGGATCAACTTTGCAACACAAATTTAATGGGATTTACTCATTCAAGATGCATATAAACAACAACAAAAATAGTGAACATAAAACACATAACACAACAAATGATAAAGGAGTTCACCCCTCTCTTGGGCTATATCTCCTGGTCCAGCTTCCAATGGATCATTTGTATTATTTTCTCAAAGTGCTCAAAAATGTGCTTTACAATTCTCAAAATTCCAAATAGACTGCTCCAATGGCTTCAGAACATCCAAAAACCCCTAGCTGGGCTTTTTCGGCACCTTGTTTGGCCAAAAATTGAAGAAGATAGGCTTCCTGGAAGTCCCCCCTTCAAACTTGTTGTCTCTGCATCTACAAAACGCACCCTTGTTGGCTCAACCTAGCCCACATGCATATTTAAGCGTAAAATCTTAGCACCGGATGCAACCACGTGAACCGTGCAAACTGTAGGACACTTACGGGTGCACCTAGCCCCTAACCGTCAAGGGCAAGGTTGTATGACCCATGCGACCGCGTGCAAGTATAAACATAGGATCTCGTTCCACAAGCCAATGGTCAAAGGACAAATGGCGGGTCGTTTGTATAACCATTGGAACCAAAACAAAACACAACCGCGCGCACGCCGAATGGTATAGCATTGGGTCATATGTTAATACAATGTGCGACCAAGGGCCGAGGCTAAGCCCCAGCCCGGTCACGCCCCAACTATACACATATGCAAACATTTATAAATATTTTTCCACATATATAACGAGGAACAACCAGTGGCATTCCGTTTGGTGGCTCTTCCCAAGTCTCTCCCCCCTGCTCGAAGGTCTCCGGGTCGACTCCGACCAACTACATAATTTTAAACCAATAGATATATGACACGTGGCGGCCATTGACTGGGCCACGTGTCGTCATACCGTTCGCTGAAAACATGCCATGTCACATGATAACTATCCAAATAACTACTTGCCACATGTCGTACGGCCTGCCACGTCAGCGTGCATACGGATTGTACAGTCAACACCCCTTTTTTTGGCCTGTTTGTCATTTTGAACAGAACGCGATATCTCTCGCTCCTGATGTCTGTTTGAACCCAAACGAGTTGCGTTGGTTTCGTAACGATGAGGCCTACACTCTCGTTTGATTTGAAGCGATTTAGAACACTTTGATTTTTTGAGCAAAATTTGATCCCCTGGATCACACCTCCCCATTGGAAAGCTTTTGGACCTCCAAAAGACTATTTTCATTCTATCTGAAGATGAGGATATAGCTCCCTCACCTTTCCAACCTAAATCCACTTGGATTTTCTTGGATTTGTACCTTTAAGACCAACTCGAAGATACTCCACATTTCCTCGTTTTGAAGTTCGCATTCTCCTGTCAAGGATGGTGTCTTCATGCAGTTCTGTAAGATATTTCGGGGAAAAATCATCTATAGAAGGAATCTGAACATGCTCTCCTTGATCATCAATCAAAGGAGGCTCATACAATTTCAAATTATCAACATTAACAACTACATACATTTGCATATAAGGAGGCAAATCTAAACGAAAGGCATTGTTACCAATCTTGTCGATAATCTTGAAAGGACCATATCGAATCGGTTTCAATTTTTTACCTTCTCCTTTAAGCCTCTCCTTACTAATGTAAATCCAAACTTCATCTCCAACTTGGAAACTGTGATCAACACGATGTTTGTCATGTCTTGTTTTGTACTTGGCTTGACTCCTTTCCAACTTCTCTTGCACCATTTGATGTATCGACTGAATTTGTTCAATGAACTTTTCTTCCCTATCAATGTCATATTGACCATCAATAGCAATATCCTTCCCAAATATAAAATCTAAAGGAGATTTGGGAAAATAGCCAAAACATGCTTCAAATGGCGACGTTTGAGTTGAAGAGTGCTTAGCTCGATTGTAAGCATGTTGAATGTAGTGTAAATGTTCATCCCAAAGTTTAGGATACTTGCTGCAATAAGCACGAAGAAGATGCATCACTGTTTGATTTACCACTTCTGTATGACCATCTGTTTGCGGATGAAAAGATGTGCTCTTTTTCAGTTTGGTGTCCATGAGTGCCCATAAACTCGACCAAAAACTTCCAACAAATCGAGAATCCCGATCAGAAATAATGGATTTAGGGAATCCAAAATGCACCCAAACATTTTGAAAGAACATTTGTGCTGTTTTCTCAGCTATAACCTGCTTCATACAAGGCATCAAAATACACATTTTTCTAAATCGATCAACCACAACATAAAGATAATCATGATTTCGTCTAGACATAGGTATCCCTCCTACAAAGTCCATGGAAATACTTTCCCAAGGACGAGAAGGAACCGGAAGTGGAGTA
>ML790973.1:381168-438107 GCA_009831015.1 Picea engelmannii
TTAATTAAATCTGTAGATTGTTTATAATGTACATTTGTGAATAAGTAATATTGCAGCTGGTAATTAAATAGTTGATTTGAGTTATTATAATAGTAATTAGTAGATTGTATATAATTGTTAGAATAGTTAGTTTAATTTAGTAGATTGTTTTAGATAGATTAGTTTAGTTTCCTTTATTTAGTTTAATTAGTTTAGTTAGTTTAGTTTGTTAGTTAGTTTAGTTAGTTTTAGTTTGTTTATTTAATTTAGTTAGTTTTTTTGTTTTAATTAGTTTAGATTAGTTTCTCTTTGGTTTTCTTAAAAGACCTTAGAGCGGCCAACGGAGCCGTTAAACGTCAGGGTGGTTCATTCCAAATAGCTTGGGTTATTTAGACAACCCCGGACCGGTTCCATTCTCTCAATTGACGGACGAATTGTTTCGCCCGCCAACAGAGCTGAAAATGAAATTGAAGGAGTTGTTGGACTTGAGACTTATACGTCCAAGTGTATTACCTTGGGGTGTGCCTGTTATTTTCATAAGAAATAAGGGTGGATGGTGGAGACTTTTTATTGACTACCGTCAATTGAACAAGGCGACGATCAAGAACCAATATCCATTGCCAAGAATAAACAATTTATTTGATCAAATGAAAGGCGGGACGATTTTTTGAAATATAGACTTGAGATCAGGATATCACCAGTTATGATTTAAAGAGTAATATATTCCTAATATTGCATTCAAGATGAGGTTCAAATACTATGAGTTTACATTTTTACCATTTGGATTGACAAACGCCCTAGGGGTATTCATGAGTTTGACGAATGGGGTGTTCCATGAATACTTGGAAAAGTTTGTTCAAGTATTCATTGATGACATACTGATATATTCTTGGACGAAAGAAGAACATGATGAACATTTAATCTTGGTACTACAGTGTTTACGAGAAAACAAATTATACGGGAAACTGTTGAAATGTTCTTTTTACCAATCGAAGATTAATTACTTGGGTAATATTATATCCAGTGAAGGTATCGTTGTGGATCCAGAGAAAGTAGAGGCTATTATAGAATGTCCTGCACCGACAAATGTATAAGAAGTATGTAACTTTATGGGTTTAGCAGGATATTACTGATGGTTTGTTGAAGGTTTTTCAAAGATAGAAAATCTGATCATAGAATTGCAGAAGAAAGACAAGAAGTTCATATGGACTGAGAAATGTGCAGAAGAATTTCAAAGGTTTCAAGGTGTTTTTGACGACAACGTCGATATTGGAAGTCCCCGACATGGAAAATGAATTCTTGGTATGCACGGATGCATCCAAGAAAGGTTTAGGAGGATCGTTGACGAAAGATGGTTGAGTAATCACTTTCGTTTCAACCAAATTGAGAAGGCATGAGGAGAACTACACAACACATGAATTGGAGTTATTGGGAATTGTATATGCCATAAGAGTTTGGAGAGACTATCTAATTGGATGGAAATTCGAATTAAAGACAAATAAATGTGGATTATGACATATATTTACGCGGAGTGACTTGAACGCGCAACAAAGGCATTGGTCAGAATTACTTAGTGAATACGATTTTGAGATTTCTTACATTAAAGGAATAGTGAATAGAGTGGCAGATGCATTGAGTCAGAGACCATGCATATGCTCGGTAATACCTCTTAAGACAACTCTTTGAGAAAATATTCTATCGTTACAGAAAGACGATGAATGGTACAAGGAAGTTAAAGAAAATATTGGACAAAATACCATGATAGTACCGAAGTTTGAAGGATATGCATTGGACAATGATGGATTGTTGAGGTATAAAAATAGAATTTATGTACCTCTTAATGATGAATTGAAAAATTTGATCTTAAGCGAAGCTCATAGAGCATCACACACGGTTCATTCGGGAGTCACGAAGATGAATGAAGACCTTAAGCCTTTATTCTTTTGGAAGGGAATGAGAGCAAACATTTTTAGTTACGTGGTGAGATGTCTAGAATGTCAGCTAGTGAAGGATGAACATAGACATCCAACAGGATTATTACAACCACCTGTTATTCCAGAATCGAAATGGGAGGTCATTTCGATGGATTTTATTGTTGGATTGTCACTGATGACAATGATACACGACTCGATTTTTGTGGTAGTTGACATTGTCAAAAATAGTGAAAGTTTTATTCTTGTACATATGACGTATCAAACGCTATATATAGATAGATTTTTTGTTAGTGAGATTGTAAGGTTACATGGTGTACCAAGAAGGATCATATATGATCGAGGATCAATGTTTACAGGACAATTTTGGACCAGTTTCCAAGAGGCTTTGGGAACACAATTGAACTTTAGTACATCATATCACCTTGAGATAGACGAGAAGACAGAAAGAACGAATCAAATTTTGGAAGATATGTTGAGTATGTATATAATGGAACAACAAAAATGTTGGGAAGATTTCTTTCCACTAGTAGAGTTTGCATAAAAAAACAATTATCAAAGTACCAGTAAGATGGAATTGTTTGAGTTTCTTTACAGGAAACCGTTTCGGACGCCGTTGAGCTGGGATCGACTTGAGGATAGGTTCCTAGTGGGACCAGAAATAATCCAAGAAATGGAAGAACAAATTCAAATGATAAGACAAAGGATTAAAGAAGTGAAAGATTGAAATAAGAGTTATGTTGAAGAACATCGCGTTGACCACAGTTATGAAGTTGGAAACTGTTTTTTCTTGCGGGTGAAACCGCACAAGAGTTCAATCAAGTTTGGAAGAGGTGATAAACTCTCTCCTAGTTTTGTGGGACCTTTCGAGGTTGTGGAAAAGAAAGGACCTGTGGCTTATAGACTAGCCTTTCTTGATTTTTTGAAGCGTATGCACGATGTTTTTTATGTATCTATTTTGAGACATTATGTTAGTGATCCTACACATGTGATTGACATGATTTCTTTGCAGGTGTCGGATGAGGGTTTTCTCACAGCAAAGCCAATCCATATTATGGACCATCACATTTGAAAACTACCGCGTCGAATAGTTGATTGGGTCAAGGTCCAATGGGACAATTATAGTTGACACTCGACTACCTGTGATGACGCATATAATATGCATCAACAATTTCCTTACTTGTTTGATAGATTAGACATATAGATCTTGTCAGATACTTTTATTACTGCATTTTATATTCTATACAACTTTGGGACGAAGTTTAAAACAAGAGGGGGTGTATGTAACATCCCGCTCTACTGAGAACATGTTATTAACTTATTGTTTGAGGACACTTGCGTGCAAGTGATCTGGTTATAGGACATTGTTATTTGTTTCGATTATGGATTTTACATGATGATGTTGTTGACTTGTGATTTATTGTTATTTGATATATATGTATTGACATATGTTATTGATGATTTTTTCCCTGAGTGTGAAGGACACTTGATAGATTGTGGATGTCGATGGCACCAATAGACCTCCTTGGACTCCAGATTGAGTCAAGGAGTGGATTGTGTTTTGTTTGAGTGTTTCATTTTATGTATATGTTCCATATGATTCATTTAGTATGATTATGTATATGGATGAGTGACAGGTTTTTGTCAATGAATGTAGGATGATGAATGCTTGCTAATATGAATCACATAAGGAGTAAAGGGGCCATTCACATAAACCATATATTGAGGGAGAGGTGTGGAAGCATCCCTGTCACAACATACTAGCACTCCCACAGTGGCTCGAATTGTAGGTTAACAATGAACTAGTTCGAGAGGTCCACGATGTCGTGAGGGTAGACTGAGACAATCACTCATGAATATTCTAAGGGGAGTGCAATAAGGTGGAGTACTTATTCCTTATAAGCCCTTAGTCTCTCACAAGGTCACTCGAATGGAGTGCTGACTCCAAGGGCTAGACAACTACCAAAACCAGTCAGAGGCGAGTGGCACCCTTGGAGCATGGAGGTGCATCTTGAAGGGCACGTCATGTAAATAAATATTGAGTCAATAAATCTAGGTGGCCTTTAAAACATTGAAAGAATAATTATAAGCCTTGAAAATATTTAGACCTTGCTGGATTTAAATAATTAAATAAAGAGTGAATTTATTAATTATAAAACCCAATAAAGACTAAACCTATTCAAAAAAATTAAGCCTAAGTCTAAGTTTTTGTAAAGAGTCTAAAACTAAATTATTAATAAATTAAAAAGGAATAAGGTAAAACAATTTAAGAATTAAGAAATGTGAAATAAACCTAAATATTTGATATAATACACATGTGTGCAAAAAAATATTAAAAGGGAATTTTAAAATAAGAAAGAAATAAAGTATGAGAGAATAGGTGTACACATAGAACATTATCTAGAGTCTAGCTAGCTACCACTAGTCTAACTAGGAGTGGACTCATATTTTAATTCTAACTAATATTTAGTAAGGAGACAATCATTAAATGAGAATATGGGGAATAAAGAGGCAATTAAGAGATATTTAAGGAGCACATTTGGGAATTGAGAGAAATTGAATTTTAATTAAAATAAAATAAGTAATTACTTGTGCAACTTGGAGAGAAGGTGAATAATCCTAATTTATTTAAATAAAAAAAGAGAAAATTAATTGTGGATGTGGGCATGTGTCAGTGAGGAAATTCCTATAAATAAAATGGGCTAGATGGGAAGGGGATCACACTAGTTATTGGTAAAGTTATGCTTCAAAATTAGTTTTTACTGGTTTTACTTGTGAGAGTTGGGATACCAAGCTTGAGATAGAGTGGTGACTTTACCTTGCGAGGCAAGATTGGAGCTAGAGTATTTCTGATTTTGTGTGTGTGGCTCCTTTACAACTCGTGGGGATAAGGGGGAAGAAGAGTACCCCTAGCATTGATTGGGAGGTACCGGTGAGGTATTTGCGATTAACAAGCGAGAGGATAGAAGAATCGCCAATTACAAAAAAAACATATCCAAGCTGAGCTTCATCGGTGACAATATTCTCTTAAGTTTGAATTGTAATATGTTGAATCACATGTCTATGGTTTATCTTGTTTGCCGCAACAATAAAATAAAACACAGATATTGATTGGTGTTCTCATTGGATTTTAGATTGTAATGGGCTTGATTGTATTAGAGCGGTTCACCTTGAATTTTTCCGAATTGGAAATAAACTCTGTTTTGAATTTGTAAGATCTTATGACTGTGCTTTTAGTAGAATTTCTTTTGCGAAACTAAGATTCAAATTCAAATCACCCAGCTCGAATCCTAAAATCCCTTTCCCTTTTTAAATTGCATAGGGTTTGCTCAATTTTTTGTGGAATGGTCATGGCTAGGACTTTTATGTGTATGCTAAAGTTTTGCACCGTTGAATGTATGATCCCTCCGATTTTTTATTGATCTCTGTAGATATAACCCGAGCTTCTATTTAAAATGTCGGTTACCTCCTCCTTGTCATTGGGCCATCGTTGAGATTCTCTATCGTTGGTGGCCTTATGTCTTAATTCTCAATGTATATTCTGAAACTTATCACTACGAATTCACACCACCGAAATTTAAAATTTTATTATCTAAATCAACTTTCTACCCAACGAATTTGTCGTAAGGAGATATTACGCACTGGATTAATGGATGTGCTCGCTACCCTACCTACGAACTTAATGGTTGAAACTGAGCATTCTAGAGTTAGTTATGCCTCCCTCTCTTCGCTTCAGGAAACTGTTGAATAAGTTAAGATCCCCACTCTCTTTTTCCTCTCTGCGTTCAAGCACAGTCAATCAACGTATTCATGGTAACCGTGTGTGAGGTTTTATTATCCATTTTCCCTTTCAGAACCCATGATATTAGAGAGTGAACTCAACTCCAGATCACAAGAAATCCTAGCTCTGTTTTTTTTGTTCACCATAAATTTTTTCGGGTTTCGGATTTGATTTGAGCGTTGCCTCTTCATTATCGAACTGGTTCCAATTATTGAATTTGTTTTGTGTTTGAGATCGTCCATTTCTCCTTGTTTTCCCACCACGAGACCTCCCTGGAGCGAGGATGCACCGGTCTGTAGCAAATTCGGTAAAGTCTTGATCCCTTAGTCCTGCTTCTGTATCCTAGATTTAAGACTAGTGATTGAACTGATCGAATTTCCTCGCTAATAAAACCTCTCCCTCACGAACCAAGGAATCCTTAGAAGGTCTGAAAACTCCGTTAACAACTAGTAACAACCTTGATATCTTTTATTTTAAGTTTAGTTAGATCCTCGATTAATAAAATCTCCTTGGTATTATTATTTTATTTTCATGATATAAATAACAGCGTGAGTGGGCCTAATGGTTAAGAACATGTGTTTCTTCTTAAGAGGTCATAGGTTCAAAGGGGGTAGGGTATGTATACCTTTGTAGACTTTACTAGTCAAATTGTTGGATCTCATACACCAATTTGGTGTGTTGGCTTGGCCAAATTAAGATCCTCTTATAGTTAAAGGAGGGTAAATTAATGGTTAAATTATCATAGTTGCAATGCTTATGTCACTCCAAAAGTTTGAGTACAAAGGGTGTCCATATCATAACCACTTGCGAAGTTAAATTAAATCGAAAGCAATACCTTGTAGTATTACTTAGTTGGGTTATTCATGATGTCTTTAAAATGATTGATGTCATTTGATTTAGTGACTCTATTAAGTCTATGTATTGTCAATGACTTAAATTTTAAAATGAATTATGGATTTAAATATTAATGATCTTGCAATCATTGAATTTAGTGTGAATTTATAAATTAATTAATTAAAAGGAACTAGGTCTATTGTTGAATTTAAGGATCATGTGAAGGTCAAGGCACTATTGAGTTATAATAATGCTTAGATGGAGAGCATCCCTTTAACTTATTGAATTCCTTATAACTAGAATCTGTACTTTGGAATTAATCGATTAAGGAACAGGTTGCACATCCACAAAAATGATAGATTTTTATGATACATTTTTATTGTGTTGCCCCACTAGTTAAAAGTTTGAGAATAGCATAGAAATGATGCAATTATTAACCTATTGTCCTTGTTCTTTCTTTGCGTAGATGCAAATTTATTTGTTTAGATGTTATTTATTGACAAGATTAATTACGTGTGATTCCATGCCTTACTATTAGACTCTAGTTATGATGTTTAGGATAGAAGTTGGTTATGTGATTAGATACCTCCTTGTTCCTCAGAACAGTTTCCAGTCCTGAGACCTTAAGTGGTCAAAATCAATCAGATGAATCCTTGACTTGAGCGTTTCATATGTGTCTTGGAGGTCCTAACTATGTAGGATAGGTGGGACAAGTAGTTTCCTTATGTTATATTTATGAGTCTGGTTGATTGAATAAAAGTAATGATGTTTTCACTTGTTCGTGATTGATTAATTGTGTGTCATTTTAATGTAGGTTGCCATGCATGACACTTGTCTTAAATTTCGTTTAAGAAAAAAAATATTTCACCTCCTTATACTCATCTTTTGTTGTCGTAACGGTGGGTTCGTTACATATTAGTACTTGTAGATGATGTGTAACCAACTTTAAAATCTATGAATGATATAGATTAAATGTGATTGAAAATTATGTGTGAAATTGGAGTTTGTAAACTGTGAAATCTAGTTTCGAATGTGTAAATATTATATTTCAAAACTTCGTAATCAAATCTCCAAAATGTTAACATTGGATTCCAAAATTGCAAATTCGGATTTGAAAAGTGCCAATATCGAGTTTCAAAAGTGAAAAATCTAGTTCCGAAAGTGCCAATATTAGATTCGAAGTGCATAATTAGAGATTGAAAGGTGCCAACATCATATCCAAAAGTGAAATTTTGGAAACTAATATCGACACTTTTGGAACTACATTTTGTACATTAGAACCCTTATTTTAGACCTAAGAAAAACTATTTCTTCTTGTCTTAAAACGTGCTTAGACTACAATTAATCCAAATTTAATTGGGATTAGACTAGGCATATAACTATAAACTAATAATAAGCATTTGGAAGAGAAAAAAATAATAATGTATAAATATACATAATTGGATATGAGGAAAATTTATTAGAATGTGTATTTTTCAACATATATATCCATTAAATGATACAATTAAAAGTGTTTAATACTAACATATAACAAAGGTATTTTTTAAGGATTTAAATATTGTACCTTAGTATAGTATTCTAGGTGATTTTTTTGGATGGAAAAAATCATAGATATAGATATATGCAAATGAATACTCAATGAAAAACATACAAATTACTATTTAAACTTGTAAATTTTAATGAATATTATCAATATAATTATATTTTATGTACAAAATAAGTGAATTTTTAAAGTGGAAATGCCCAATTAACAAAATTGTTTTCTGAAAAAAAAAAAAAAGAACCAAAAAATAGTTCATTAACAAAAATTCACCCCTAAAAAATACCTCGCATATAACCATTTATTACAAATTATAGCATTGTATTGCATTTTTTTAGTGATTAATCTTATTTTTCATTACTTTTAATTTTACTGTGCATCAACCAACCAATAAAAAAATTCACAAAAGAGAAAAAATGAATAAAAATACACAAAGAATACACAATTGCATTTAATTAACATAAATGTCATTGAACCAAACACAGAAGTGTACAAATTGGTAGAGAGCTCTAAAATAAGGTTTTGTGAAATGGCACAAAACTCAACTTGATTACATAAGAGTGCTAGCATGGCTCAAAATTGTAGGATTTGAAGATACCCATTAGCACATCCACATGACTTGAATATATATATTTTTACAAGTATATTGCTTATGAGAGATAATCTATTGAACAAGGGAAAGTGCTCTTGATTTTTAAGGGTAGGTTCTTTAAACCTTAAGCTCAAAAAATGTCATTAAATAAAATAATAATTTAACAATTTATATATGAAAGAAGAATTGAATTACCATATTTATCATTATAGATATCAAATCATACTTAACACTAACTTTTAATCCCTTTGCAAATAGAAGATCAAATAACCCAAAAGCAATCTATTATCCAATACAAGAACAAGATCGTGTATGTTTTATGAATGTGTCACCACCATTGGTCGAAAAGGAAACCACTTTTAGTATAGAATTAAACAAATATAAATACTCTTCATAAGTCCTCTCATATTTAGGGTTCCTCTTCAAATAGCCTATACACCATGGTGATAATCTCCTTTGACGAAAAAATCATCAATTAAGCAAATAATGCTTTTATTGAACATCCTCAACAACAAATCAAACTCATCACCAACCACATCCATGTTCATAATGACAAAGTCATGTATATAAAAAATATTCTTCAACCACTTTTCAAAATTGAATATATGCACTACGACAACAGTAACATTTCGAAGGCATATATCTATCATGTTGGAAATACTAAGAGGTGGGGGGGTGGGGGGTGAATCAATATTTCCTTTTATCCAATTAGAAGCCCTTTTTAAAACTTTTTCAACCACAACAATACATTAAGAATGAGTTTAAAAAATAATTTTATCATTAACAAGAATTACAATATCTATATAACAATAAGGTGTGATTGTGAAGGACACCAATCCTTTTTAGAGCACCAACTCTAGGAGACACAAATCCCCATCCTTTTCTGAGCACCTACTCGAGGAAGCGACAACTCCCTGCTTCTTCAAGCACCAAGTTGAAAGGAGGATCCAACCCTTTGAATTTTTCAAGAACCAACTTGAAAGGAGGCATCGACCCCCTATTATTTCAGAATTCTACCTGAAAAAGAATTCAATACCTCCTACATCCTCCCTTCCACCCTCATCACACAATTATTTATATTCTCATATATTTTGGTAACTCTGCTTCAGGTATACTCATATTTCCTTAGTCACACTTTCATTATTCATTCTGATGGGTTTATATATCTTACCAAACAGTGTGCATTACTAATCCATTGTGTCTTTTCAATGAATTATCAACGTGCCTCTTCATTAACAATAAATTTTTATTGCAGTTAACTTGAATTGACTTTAAATCCCTTTTAAATTGATTAAGTTTAATTCTTTCTTATTTCAATCTTACTTATGGAATGATTGATTCTGAGAAACCCCAAAAAATTACTAAGACTATCACGTTCATCATTACACAGAACTCTAAATTCGTCAAAAATCGACTATCGTTGGATCGTGATCAAGATTCAATTTTGATCGTTGATTTCCATGTATGACTGCTTTGGGAATCTAGTCGCTTCCTTCAACCCATTTCCATAGCATTTGACTTAACGAAATAATCGTGGCTTAAGTCACAGTGGGTTTGTGCCTTTCATATCTCGAAACGTGTCACAATGGGGCTGCACCTTTCGTGTCTCAGAACTTGTTGCAGTAGGTTTGCGCCTTTCATAGATTTGAAACTTGTCGCAATGGTGATGCACCTCATGTGTCTCAAAACCTGTCGCAATGGGGTTGCGCATCTCATGTCTCAAAACGTGTTGCAATTGGGATGTGCCCATTGTGTCTCGAAAACTTGTTGCAATGGGGATGTGTGTAACATCCCCCTCTTGAACGCACTGAGAGGACTTATTCTTTGAGGACACTTGCATGCAAGTGATCTGGGTCATAACTTGTTTTGATTATGATTATGAGATATTGTGGATTTGATGATATGTTATTCTGTTGTATTTACATAGACATATGCTATTGATTGGGTTCTTTTGAGTGTGTATAACTCTAGACATTGAGGATGTCGAGGCATCGATGAAACCCCTTGGACTTTAGATTGAGTCAGGGAGTGGACTGTTAGGGTTTAAGTGTTGTTGATTTGACATATGTACATATGATTAGATATTATGATGTTGAATGTTATTGCTGACATGATTCGTTGATGGATGAAATATGACGATATCTTGCTGACCAAACTCACATTTGGAGTAAAGGGGTCTTGCAAAAAAACCAGACATTGAGGGAGATGTGTGGCAAGAGCCCTGCCACAACATACTAGTACTCCTGTCGTGGCTCAAACTGTAGGTTAACGATTACCTAGTTCAAGAGTACCCACGATGTCATGAGGGAAGACTGTGACAGTCACTCATGATGATTCTAAGGGGTGTGCAATAAGGTAGGGTCCTTATTCCTTAGAGGCCCTTAGTTTCCCACAAGATCACCCTACGGAGTAATGACTCTAGGGGTTTGATGTCTACCAAATTCAGTCAAGAGGCAAGTGGCACCCTTGGAGCATGTAATGCGTTTTGAAGGGCATGTCACGCAAATAAAATAGAAAGAGGCAAGTGGCACCCTTGGAGCATGTAGTGCATCCTGAAGGGCAGGTCACAATTTTAACTAGTAAGTTAATAAACCTAGTGCATAGAAAACTATGCCTCCTTAGGACCCGGTCGACCTTAAAATGATTGATGTGATAAGTAAAGTTTAATAACTAATTTTTCCCTTAAGAACTATCGCCAAGCCTAGTGAATTGAAAACCTAGGTCTGAGTAGAACCTTAGAACAAAAAAAACAAAAACTAACTAGACATATAACAGGAAGGGGGTAAAGAAAATTCAAGCTTTAATAATTAAATTGTAAATTTTAATAAAGGTTTAATTAATAAAAGGGGTATTTGGTTGTTTTTGTCTAAACCTGCTAATTTTGAACTTGGTAATAAAAAAGGGGAAACTTTAAGAAGAAGGGAAACTTAAAGAAAAGGGGAAAACCTAAGGAAAAGGGGGAAACTTAAAGAAAAGGGGGAAACTTAAAGAAAAGGGGAAACTTAAAGAAAAAAGGGAATGTCTAACTTAGTAAGAAATTTAGCCTTGGAACTTTCTATTTATGAACTCAACTAGGAATTAAATAAGGTGTAAGTCATTTAAGAATTGTAAGGGAATAATGGGACACCGAGTAGTGCTTTTAGGAACGCTTTTGAGTGGGTGAGGGAAATAGACAAATTTAATTAATTAATAAATTGATTTTCTGGTGCAACTAGGGGATCAGACGACATTTGTATGGGGCGGGTTTTTCGAAATTAATTAAATAAAAAAGGAATCTAATGAGGGTTTTGAGAAACTAATGACTAAGAAAAATCTATAAAAATGATGGTGGAGGAGGAGTATGGATAACATTTGGCTTGCGTAATGTTACGCTCCTGAAATTTCATCTTCACTGAACTTTCTCTTGTGGGAGTTGGGATAACCAGCTTAGGTAACAAGTGGTAGCTCGACCTTGTGAGGCAAGTTGGGTGTTAGAATTATTTGGTATTATGTGCATGGCCCCTTTGCGTCTCGGGGGGCTCAAGGGGAATAAGCGTACCCCTAGCATTGGCTGGGAGGTATTGGTGAGGTCTCATCAATCGACAAGCAAGATCTGGACGAAGAAAATGTGCGGGAGGACATCTTCGCCTCATCGTCGTCGGTAAAGGTATGCCTATTAAAGTTGTTAATTGTAATAAAATTTAGTTTACACTTGTTTATTTTACTGTATTCAGATGACGATTTCATTGCCATGATCTTTCCTTGCACATGTATTTCTATGAAATTTGTAACATATTATTTTTCGTAAAATCATAATTTGTAATGTTAATCTGACAAGAGAAAAAAAAAATATTTGTACATACATAACCACATTGGAAGAACTGTTGTGTAGGATAGAAATGGTTTTCTTTTGAATTTTGGTAAGAATGGAGGCCTCCTTGGGGACTCCTTGAGAATTATGTTATCAATGTAATCCCCTTGTCACTTGATTCATTTTGTAAGAAAACTTTCTATCCACAATATATTTTATTTCTGAGTTACTGTCTTATTTCCCGTGGCCAAAATGAGCCTCGAGCTCAAAACCTTGCCTACGCTTTTGTATCTCCTGCCCGTGTTTAATTATTTTTTGATTGCGTTTTTTTCATTATTTATTATCCACAGAAAAGGTATGGATGCATATTTTTGTTTTTATCTTATGTTCCTTTATCCCTTAAGTTATTATTCTATGCCTGAGAAATCATCCAGGAGCCGAATTGACGGTATTTCACTCCGGTGTTAAAGGTTTAAATTCAAATGCCCTGCTTTCTTGTGCATGGACAATAAGTGTAGGATCATTTCTTTGCTCCAGTGAATCCTCCTCGAGCTATTGCCTCATTTTCCTCTCAAGATTTTTGTCTTCACTCCCAAGACTGCATTTTGAAGGCACCAATACTCCACTGCCCTTTTCACAACATACCATAAATTGAGATAGCAGAGGCCCTCTCTGTTGTTGAAACCGTGGCAGAAGGACGATGAATTTTGCTCGTCATTGATGCTTTGGGCTTGAGATTTGACAACAGCAAGAAGGAGATATACCCCTTGCTTGTTTCATTTTCCTTCCAGGGGATCATTCTCACCCTACTCTTCACAGCTGCCACTACCATTTTTAAAACATTGCTGTAAAATTTCTTTTTAAAACATTGTAGTAAATCCATTTTTAAAGCATTGTTGTAAAATATGTTTTTAAAACATTGTTGTAAATACATTTTAAAACATGGCTGTAAATTCATTTTTAAAACATTGTTGTCAAACTTGTTTTTAAAACATTGTTGTAAATCCCTTTTAAAACATGGTTGTAAATTCGTTTTTAAAACATTGTTGTAAAATTCATTTTTAAAACATTGATGTAAATCCATTTTTAAAACATGGCTATAAATTCGTTTTTAAAACATTAATGTAAAATTCGTTTTTAAAACATTGATGTAAATACGTTTTAAAACATGGTTGTAAATTCGTTTTTAAAACATTGTTGTAAAATTTGTTTTTAAAACATTGTTGTAAATCCATTTTTAAAACATGGTTGTAATTTCATTTTTAAAACATTGTTGTAAATTCGTTTTTAAAACATTGTTGTAATTTAGGTAGGCAAGTTTAATTGCAGTTGGATGTTCCAGTTCTCACCATGACTATTCCATTTTTAAACAAATTTGGATGTTCCAGTTCTTACCGTGGTTATTTTGCATTTTTAAAACAATGGCGATGTCCCGGTTCTTACCGTGGATCTTTTCGTTTTTACATAGTTGTTGTTCCATATTTATTCAGTTAATGTTTTTTCGACTAACGATACTTTCTTTATACGAACAGGTGAATTAGGGAAGTGAATAGTTATATCATTGGAATTATGGTAGGGAATCCTTGTTTCCATGTTGATTATTATGATTATCCCTTATTATTAGTTTAACGAGTCGACAAAGTTTTCTTGAGGTAAGATAACTAATTATGGTTGAGGTTTTCTGTTTTTCAGGAACTATAGAAAACTTGCCAATGAAAATCTGTTAAAGATGGATGAAATCATGTAATTGGTACTGATATAAAAATGCTAAAACCTGTACAATACCTTCATTTTGCAATCTCACTAAAGAATTTTTCCATTAAAACAATTCAATTAATATTTCTGGGAATATGACGTTGGCCATGAGATTGCCTAGAATCACCATTAAACAGAACCTTCACTATTTATCCAAGTCTGTGACTAATAGATTTTTTTCGCTCTACTGACAAAAAGGGGGATAATGATAGTCACTTCTCCATCTATTTAATCATATTCATACTCACCATTCTAAAACTCTGGAAGGGAGGACTAAATATAAGTACCCTAAGAATGCAAAAAGTTGCCATATCCGAGGAGAAGTTTACAAGTGATATCATTTATCAGAATGCGAGGAAGGCGAACTGAATGTATGGGCGCAAAAATTTATGGTAGTAGTTGTTAATATGTTGCACAACATTGTGTCAACTGCGACAGTAGGTAATGAGCATGTATGAGTTTTAAGCATATCCTCTCAACTTTTAGTTACTCAATTGTGACAAATATGTTTATACACGAAGTCGTTTTTACATAAATAAATACTCACCTATGACTGCAATGAAACTTTCTCTTGCTTATTGAATTGCTCATTTCTTAGGTTCTCAGTTGAATGTTGATTTTTTTTTAGTTCATTGTATTTGGAAAAATAATCTTGTTCTAGTCATCAATGGTTGAAATTGCAATTTAACTCTGTTTTGTGTGTAGATTTACTTGCGCCTTTTTTGGCTTGATTGAATAGAGTGCTCTAATTATAGTTTTCGTTTAATGTGTGACAGTGTTAGTTGGATTTCGGGAAGCGTTGGGTTTTATTTTTGGTTGAATTTTTTATATTTATTTACGTTACGCTTGGGTTCTTAGTGCGCTTGTCACAGTCTGGTGACATGATTTATTAAATAGGATCATTAAGTGCGTTGATCGATAAGAGCATAGGATAAAATAGCTTGGGTCATGAGCCTCACGATGAGAATGTTGTTGTTCATTGAAATTGATGTTGTATTTTGTTATGTAGCGTTTTAATATGATTGTGTTCTTGCTCGTCGTAAGGGTTCTAGTCTCTTGTGTCATTGATGTTGGTTGCGTCTGTATGATCTTGATGTTTTCTTTGGCTTAGATGGTTTGGATTTGTTGTGTAAGGTAGGATGGGCGAGAAGTTGTTCTTTTTCTTTTTTGATTGCATGGGCATCGTTGTTTCAAGCTGCTTGATGTGCTAGTATGTTGTGTCGTTATGTGTACGTGTTGTGTGAATAATGTCATTGTATTCGTCATCGAGTTGCATTGATTGACTATTGGCATTGTTACCTTCCTGTTTAAAAAGATAAAACAATTTTTACCTGTTATGCGGTGCATGCTGTCGTAACGAATAGGGTCATCACATATGGTATCAGAGCCGGTTCAACCCCCGAGTTGGGATCACTACAGATTTTGTTGATTTGATAATTGATTATAATGTTGCTAATTAAGTTGACTTGTATTTGTGCAGGTAATCATGGTTAGAGGACATCGTGGAGGTATAACACAGGGTTCTAGGGGAGGAGGTGTGACGCCCCTAGTAGCATCCATGCCTGAGGGGTCTAACCCCCAGGGAGACGAAAAGGTTGTCGGGCAGGAACATATAGTTGTGGGTGATGTGGTTGGGTTGATGAGGTCCTTTCAGCGGATGTCTAAGGCATTGATCAGTCATTTGGATAGAGATGAGGCTAGGGTGTCGATACCCTCTAAGGTTCCACTGCATGCTCCGACCGGTACTGGTAGCATTCACTGCGAACTCGAGAAGGTCAAATTTTCTGAGTTATTTGGTGCCTTGGACGATGCAGTCGCCGAGGCATGGTTGGAGAATATGGAGATGTTCTTTGCACTTCATGATTATACCTCCAACATGAAGGTCTGCATGGCAGTCTTTCAGCTAAAGGGGAGTCTATGGTCGAAGACGCTCCTACTGCAATTGAACATGGCAGTCGAATATGTGTTATGGGAACTATTCGAGGAACGGTTCCGGGAGAGGTATTTATCTAAGGAATTCATTGAGAATCATCTCAACGAGTTCAATGCCTTGCGACATGGCGACCGTATGGTGCCCGAGTACGAGCCCTATTTTATGGAGCTGCTTCGGTATGCTCCGCACCTGAATACCGAGAAACTTAAGGTCAACAGGTTTGTGTTTGGCCTTAATGTCAACATTCGTACAAAGGTTAGGATTATGATGCATCGGAACTTGCATGATGTTGTCCAGAAGGCCCTCATAGCTGAGGAGGCGCTTATCAGTGGGGGTTAGAGTAGGAATCCAATGAGACTAGCGGGGCAGGCGTCATCTGGTGTGCAACAACATCAAACACCAGCTATAAATTCAATAGGATATTGTGGCTTCTAGAGAGATTGCGATTTCACTAAAACTCGACTACTAGTGCCTCAGCAATGAACTCCTTACCGAGGACCACAACACCACCAACAACGTCGACTGCAACAACAATAGTTTAGGCCTGTTCAACAGAACAGACCAGGGTACCAGGATGGTGGGCCATCATCTTCTACTTCGGGTACGAGGAGTATTGGACTGAAGAAAGGGTGTTGTACATGTGGGGAGCCACATTACCAGCATGGCTGCCCAGTGGAGAGGACTAGAGAATCTGGATCAGCCAGACCCACTGCAGTGGGAGATTTAGGGAAGACCCATCAGATTCATGCAATGGTGAATAACCACCAAGAAGGGCACCAGTCGATTTTGCTTGAGACGTCAGGTACCGTCACTGACCAAACCCTTGGTATTTTGATAGAATGAGGTGCTACCGAGAGTTTTATTTCTGGTTCAGCGCTAGGAAGAATTAAGGTAAAGGTAGTCAAATAGGACGAGTTTAGCTTTGCATAAATGGCTTTGGGAGCCAAAGAAAAGGTTGGTGGGAAGGTTACAGGCTGTAGCCTTAACCTGGGATATTTTTCCACTAGGGCCAACCTGTACATCACAACCTTAGGGTCTTATGACGTTGTGATCGATATGGACTGGTTGGAATCGCATGATGTGATACTCGATTGTAAGACAAAAAGGTTGATCTTGGTTGATGACGAGGGACAGAGACATGTGATTGTAGGTCGGAACCAGGGAGTCTCCTCGAGGTTCATCTCTTCCTTGCAACTACGGAAGAGCATGCATAAGGGATGTAAGATTTATGCGATCCTTTCCTTAAATGAGAAGGGAGCAACAAAAGGTCTAGAACACCTTCAGGTGGTGAGAGATTTTGCAGACGTCTTCCATGAGGAGTTACCTGGGATATCATTAGAGAGGCAGTTGGAATTTACCATTGACCTAAAACTGAGAACTGAACTGACAGCAAGAACGCCTTATCAGATGTCGACCTTGGAGTTACTGGAGTTGAAAGTGAAACTAAAGGAGTTGTTGGACCTAGGACTTATACGTCCAAGTGTGTCACCATGGGGTGCACCTGTTATCTTCATATGGAAGAAGGATGGGTCGTGGAGACTCTTCATTGACTACCTTCAATTGAAAAAGAAAATGATCAAGAATCAATATTTGTTGCCAAGGATTGATGATCTATTTGATCAGATGAAAGTTGCGAAGGTGTTTTCAAAAATTGACTTGAGATCAGGGTATCACCAGTTATGGATCAAGGAGGATGACATCCCTAAGACTGCCTTTAAGAAGAGGTTTGGAAATTATGATTTTATTGTTTTACCTTTTGGACTGACAAATTCCCCTGGGTTATTTATGAGCTTGATGAGAGGGGTGTTCCTTGAATACTTGGACAAGTTTTTCCAAGTATTCATTGACGATATTTTGATATATTCTCAGACGATGGAGGAGCATGAAGAGAACTTGCACATGGTACTAGAATGTCTATGAGAGAATTTTTTTTATGGGAAGTTGTCTAAATGCTCGTTTTATCAATCAAATATTTACTACTTAGGGCATGTCATCTCTGACAAAGTTATCGTTGTGGATCCAACAAAGGTTGAGGATATTATGGAATGGCCTGCACCGAAAAATGTCCTAGAAGTGCGTAGCTTCATGGGTTTAACAGGATTCTATCGACGGTTCATCAAGAGTTTTTCAAATATATCAAATCCGAACACAGAATTGCAGAAGAAGAACAAAAAGTTTTCTTGGACCAAGAAATGCGCAGAGGCATTTTGGAGGCTCAAGGAGTTGTTGACAACAACATTGATACTAAGGGTCCCTGACATGGACATGAAATTCTTGGTATGCACTGACGCATCCAAGGAAGGCTTAGGAGGATTCTTGATGCAAGATAGTCGAGTGATCACTTACATCTCGAGAAATTTGAGAAGGCATAAGGAGAACTATGTGACACACGATTTGGAGCTGTTAGCCATTGTATATGCCTTGGGAGTTTGGATACATTACCTGATTGGGAAGAAATTTGAACTAAAAATGGACCACTGTGGACTACAACACATCTTTACGCAAAGTGACTTGAACGCACGACAATGACGTTGGTCGGAATTTATTAGCGAGTACAATTTCAAGATTACTTACATAAAGGGAACAATGAACATAGTTGTTGATGCGTTGAGTCAAATACCATGCATATTTTCGCTGATGCCTCTTCAGACGAATCTACGTGAAAAGATTATAACTTTACAGCACGACGATGACTGGTACAAAGAGGTCAAAGATTTTATTGGACAAAACACAATGGTGGTACCAAGATTTGAAGGATTTACGTTGGATGACGACAGATTATTGAGATTTAAAAATCAAATTTACGTACCACCCAATGACGAGTTGAGGGGTTTGATCCTAAATGGAGCTCATAGAGTAGTGTATATGGCTCATCCTGGAGTCATGAAGATGAAGGAAGATCTTAAACCCTTATTATTTTGGAAAGAAATGAAGGCAAGATGTCTATAATGTCAGCAGGTGAAGGATGAACATAGACATCCGACAGGATTAATACAGCCACATGCTATTCCAGAATATAAATGGGAGGTCATTTCGATGGATTTCATTGTTGGATTTCCACTAACAGTAGGGAGACACAAATCGATTGATGTGGTAGTCAACACTCTGACAAAGAGTTCTCATTTTATTCCTGTGTGTATGACGTATCAGGTACTTGACATAGCTAGATTTTTCATCAACGAGGTAGTGAGGTTGCATGGAATTCCTAAGAGGATTATATCCGATAGAGGATCAATGTTTACAGGATGATTTTGGACTAGTTTCTAAGAGGCCTTGGGAACCCAACATAACTTTAGTACCTCATATCACTCAGAGATAGATGGGCAGACTGAAATAACAAACCAAAACTTGGAGGATATGTTGTGTATGTACATGATGGACCAACAAAAGCATTGGGAAGAATTATTGTCAGTGGTAGATTTTTCATATAAAAATAGTTATCAAAGCACCATTAAGATGGTGCCTTTCGAGTTTCTTTACGAGCGACCATGTTGGACTCCTTTGAGTTGGGATCGACTTGAGGATGGGGTCCTGGTGGGACCTGAAGTGATACAAGAAATGGAAGACCAAATGAAAACCATAGGACAAAGGATAAAGGAAGTGCAGAATCAACGAAAGAGTTATGTTGACGCGTGTTGTGTCGATCATAGTTATGATGTTGGCGATCAATTCTTCTTATGCATAAAACTGCATAAGATTTTGATCAAGTTTGGAAAGGGTGATAAACTCTCTCCTAGGTTCATGGGACCTTTCGACATTGTGGAAAAGAAGGGGCTCATGGCCTATCAAATAGCCTTTCCTGATTCTTTGAGGCGTATGCATGATGTTTTTCACATATCTGTTTTGAGAGATTATGTTAGTGATCCTACACATGTTATTGACATGAACTCCTTGCAAGTATTGGATGAGGGTGCGCTCATGGAAGAGCCAATCCTCATCCTGGAACATCGCATTGGACAACTACACCATCTAAAAGTAGATTAGGTCATGGTTTAGTGGGACAACTATAGTCCGCACTCGAGGACCTGGGAGGACGCATATGATATGAGTCAACAGTTTCCATTTTTGTTTGATAGCTAGACATATGATACAATGATACACTTTATTTTTGCACTTACATACTATGAAACTCTGGGATGAATTTTAAAACAAGAGGGGGTGTATGTAACATCCCGCTCTTGCATGAACTGAGTGGACTTATTCTTTGAGGACACTTGCGTGCAAGTGATTCGGGTCATTATACTATTTTTTTTTTCAATATGACTATGAGATATAATGTATTTGATGATATGTTATTCTGTTGTATTTACATAAACAGGTGCTATTCATTGGGTTCTCCTGAGTGTGCAAGACTCTAGATGTTGAGGATGCCGAGGCATCAATGAAACCCCTTTGACTCTGGATCGAATTAGGGAGTGGACTGTTAGGGTTTAAATGTTGTTGATGTGACATATGTACATATGATTAGATATTATGATGTTGATTGTTATTACTGACATGATTTGTTGATGTATGCAGGATGACGATATCTTTCTGACCAGAATCACATTTGGAGTAAAGGGGTCCTTCATGACAACTAGAGACATTAAGGGAGAGGTGTGGTAACAACCCTACCACAGCCTACTAGCACTCCCACCGTGGCTTGAACTGTAGGTTAACGATTACCTAGTTAGAGAAGACCCATGATGTCATGAGGGCAGACTGTGATGGTCACTCACGATGATTCTAAGGGGAATGAAATAAGGCAACATCCTTATTCCTTAGAGGCCCTTAGTCTCCCACAATATCACCTGACAAAGTATTGACTCTAGGGGTTTGACGTCTACCAAATTCAATCAAGACGTGAGTGGCACCCTTGGAGAACGTAGTGCGTCTTGAAGGGCACGTCGCACAAATAAACAGAAAGAGGTGAGTGGGACCCTTGGAGCATGTAGTGCATCCTGAAGGGAACATTGTGATTTTAACTAGTAAGTTAATAAACCTAGTTCCTAGAAAACTATGCCTCCTTAGGACCTGGTCAACCTTAAAATGAATGATGTGATAAGTAAAGTTTAATAACTATTTTTTCCCTTAATAACTGTTGCCAAGCCTAGTGAATTGAAAACCTAGGTCTGAGTAGAACCTTAGAACAAAAAAAAAAACTAATTATACATATAACAGGAAGGGGGTAAAGAAAATTCAAGCTTTAATAATTAAAGTGGAAATTTTAATAAAGGTTTAATTAATAAAAGGGGTATTTGGTTGTTTTTGTCTAAACCTGCTAATCCTGAACATAGTTATAAAAAAGGGGAAACTTTAAGAAGGGAAACTTAAAGAAAAGGGGGAAACCTAAGGAAAAAGGGAAAACTTAAAGAAAAAGGGGAATGTCTAACTTAGTAAGGAATATAGCCTTGGAACTTTCTATTTATGAACTCAACTAAGAATTAAATAAGGCCTAAGTCATTTACGAATTGTAAGGGAACAATGGGACACCGAGGAGTGTTTTTAGGAACTCTTTTGAGTGGGTGAGATAAATAGACAAATTTAATTAATTAATAAATTTATTTTTGGGTGCAACTAGGGGATCGGGCGACATTTGTACAGGGGAGGTTTTTCAAAATTAATTAAATGAAAAGGGAATCTAATGAGGGTTTTGGGAAACTAATGACCAATAAAACTCTATAAAAAGGATGGAGGAGGAGGAGTGTGGATCACATTTGGCTTGTGTAACATTACGCTTCTGAAATTTCATCTTAACTAAACTTTCTCTTGTGGGAGTTGGGATACCCAACTCAGGTAATGAGTGGTAAATTGACCTTGCGAGGCAAGCTGGGTGATAGCATTCTTTGGTATCGTGTGTGTGGCCTCTTTGTAGCTCAGGGGGATTAGGGGGAAGAAGAGTACCCCTAGCGTTGACTGGGAGGTGTCGGTGAGGTCTCATTTGTCGACAAGTGGGATCTGGATGGAGAAAATGCATGGGAGGACATCTTCATCTGGTCGTCGTTAGTAAAGGTACGCCTGTTAAAGTTGTTACTTGTAATAAAATTTAATTTACACTTGTTTATTTTACTGTATTCAAATGACGATTTCATTGCCATGAGATTTCCTTTCACATGTATTTCTAAGTAATTTGTAACAGATTATTTTTCATAAAATCATAATTTGTAATGGTAATCTGACAGAAGAAAAAGAAAACTATTTCTACATACATAACCACATTGAAAGAATTGTTGTGTAGGATATAAATTGTTTTCTTTCGAATTTTCGTAAGAATGGAGGTCTCCTTAGGTACTCCTTGAGAATTATGTTATCAATGTAATCTCATTGTTGCTTGATTGTTGCTTGATTCATCCTGTAAGAAACCTTGCTATCCACATTATCTTTTATTTATGAGTTACTTTCTTATTGCGCGTGTCCAGAATGAGCCCCAGACTCAAAACCTTGCCTACGCTTTTGTATCTCTTGCCTTCATTTTCTTATTTCAAGATTGCGTGTTTTTTCATTATTTAATCTCCACATAGAAGGTTTGGATGAAGATTTGTGTTTTTATTTTCTGTTTCTTTATCCCTTAAGTTATTAGTCTGTGCCTGAGCAGTCAACCAGGAGTTGAATCGATGGTCTTTCACTCTGGTATTAAATATTTAGATTCAAATGCCCTGCTTTCCTATGCATGTATAATAATTGTAGGATCATTTCTTCGCCCCAGTGAACCCTCCCTGGGCTATTGCCTCATTTTCCTCTCAAGATTTTTGTCTTCACTCTTGAGACTATGTTTTGAAGGCACCAACACTCCACTGCCCTTTTCACAACATACCAAAAATTACGATAGAAGAGGTGATCTCCATTGTTGAACTCGTGGCAGAAGGACGATGAATTTTGCCCATCGTTGAAGCTTTGGGCTCGAGATTTGACAGCAGGAGGAAGGAGATATTCCCCTTTCTTGTTGCATTTTTCCTTCCAGGGGATCATTCTCACCCTCCTCTTCACGACTGCCACAACCATTTTTAAAACATTGTTGTAAAATTTGTTTTTAAAACGTTGTTGTAAATCCGTTTTTAAAACATTGTTGTAAAATTTGTTTTTAAAACATTGCTCTAAATCCGTTTTAAAACATGGTTGTAAATTTGTTTTTAAAACATTGTTGTAAAATTCGTTTTTAAAATATTGTTGTAAATTTGTTTTAGAACATGGTTGTAAATTCATTTTTAGAACATTGCTGTAAAATTCATTTTTAAAACATTGTTGTAAATCTGTTTTTAAAACATGGTTGTAAATTCGTTTTTAAAACATTGTTGTAAAATTTGTTTTTAAAACATTGTTGTAAATCCGTTTTAAAACATGGCTGTAAATTCATTTTCAAAACATTGTTGTAAAATTCATTTTTAAAACATTGTTGTAAATCCGTTTTTAAAACATGGTTGTAATTTCGTTTTTAAAACATTGTTGTAAATTCATTTTTAAAACATTGTTGTAATTTATGCGGGAAAGTTTAAATGTAGTTGGATGTTCCAGTTCTTACCATGACTATTCCATTTTTAAAACATTTGGATGTTCCAGTTCTTTCCGTGGTTATTTTCTATTTTTAAAACAATGGCGATGTCCCAGTTCTTACCGTGGCTATTTCCGTTTTTACACAATTGTTGTTCTAGATTTATTCAGTTAATGTTTTTTTGGCTATCGATACTTGCTTTATAAGAACAGGCGAATTAGGGAAGTGAATAGTTATATCATTGGATTTATCATAGGGAATCCTTATTTCTATTGTGATTATTGTGATTATCCCTTCTTATTATTTTAATGAGTCGACAAAGTTTTATTGAGGTAGGATAACTAATTATGGTTGAGGTTTTCATTTTTCCAAGAACTATAGAAAACTTGCCAACAAAAATTTGTTAAATATGGATGAAATCATGTAATTGGTACTAATATAAAAATGCTAAAACCTCTACAATACCTTCAATTTGCAATCTCACTAAAGAATTTTTCCATTAAAACAATTCAATTAATATTTCTGGGAATATGACGTTGGCCATGAGATTGCCCATAATCACCATTAAACATAACCTTCACTATTTATCCAAGTCTGTGAGTAATAGATTTTCTTCACTCTGCCAAGAAAAAGGGGGATAATGACAGTCACTTCTCCATCTACTTAATCATATTCATACTCAGCATTCTAAAACTGTGGAAGGGAGGACTAAATGTAAGTACTCCAAGCATGCAGAAATTTTTCATATCCAAGGAGATGTTTACAGGTCATATCATTTATCAGAATGCGAGGAAGGCGAATTGAATGTATGGGCGCAAAAATTTATGGAAGTAGTTGTTAATATGTTGCACAACATTGTGTCAATTACGACAGTAGGTAATGAGCATGTATGAGTTTTAAGCCTGTCCTCTGGACTTTTAGTTACTCAATTGTGACAAATATGTTTATACACAAAGTCGTTTTTACATAAATAAATACTCACATGTGAATGCAAAGAAACTTTCTCTTGCTTATTGAATTGATCATTTCTTAGGTGCTCAGTTGAATGTTGACTTTCCTTTTAGTTCATTCTATTTGGAAAAATAATCTTGTTCTGGTCACCGATGGTTGAAATTGCAATTTAACTATGTTTTGTGTGTAGATTTACTTGTGCCTTGTTTGGCTTGATTGAATAGAGTGCTCTCATTATAGTTTTCATTTAATGTGTGACAATGCTAGTTGGATTTTAGGTAGCATTGGGTTTTATTTTTATTTGAAGGTTTTAGAGTTATTTACGTTACGCTTGGGTTCCTAGTGCGCTTGTCGCAGTCTGGCGACATGATTCCTTAAATAGGATCATTACGTGCATTGATCGATAAGAACGTAGGATAACCTGGCTTGGGTCATGATCCTCCCGATCAGGATGTTGTTGTTCATTGAAATTGATGTTTCACTTTGTTATGTAGCATTTTGACATGATTGGATTCTTGCTCGCTATAAGGGTTCTAGTTTCTTGTGTCGTTGATGCTAGTTGCATATGTATGATCTTGATGTTGTCTTTGTCTTAGTCGGTTTGTATTTGTTGTGTCGGGTAGGATGGGTGGGCAATCATTCTTTTTATTTCATGATTGCATGGGTGTTGTTGTTTCAAGCTACTTGATGTTATATTTTGTTAGGTCATTATGTGTATGTGTTGTGTGAATAGCGTTGTTGTGTTCGTCATCGAGTTGTGTTGATTGACTGTTGTAGTTGTTACCTTCCTATTTAAAAAGAAAAAAAAATTGCACTTGTTATGCAACACATGTTGTTGTAACAACTAGGGTCGTTACAATGCGCTTCTCATTTCTCAAAACTTGTCACAATGGGGTTGTGCCTCTTGTGTCTCAAAACTTATCACAATGGGGTTGTGCCTCTCATGTCTCGAAAGTTTTTGCAATGGGGCTTTAATACTACTTCCATGTCACGCGTGGTAGGGAACTCAACAATGTGGTTTTAATACTACTTTTGTGTCTTCCCACGGTAGGCTAGATGGACGAAACACAATACATATATCACCATTAATCTAGAGTATTTTTCAATGGTTCGATCTTTTTGCGATGCTACACTATGCGTCCTGCACGATTTCTATGTCATTTCTCCGAGCTTGTGTCCTGCGCTATCTATGTGCAATGTAGTGTTATTTCTCTGAGCTTGTATCTTGCATGATCTCAGTCCTATTTATATGAGCTTGTGTCCTGTCCAATCTCTACGCGATGCAATGTTATTTCTTCTAATCTTGTGTTATGCATGATTTCTACGCGATGCAATTTTATTTCTCCTGAGCTTGTGTCCTCCGCGATGCAATGTTGTTTCTCTGAGATTGTGTCCTGCGCACTATTGAAATCAATGAAAACCAAACTTCCAACAATATCTCCCTTTATCATTGATCATAACATAATAAATTTTATATATATATATATTATTCCTCTTTTTGAATTTTATAGCTTGAATTTTATTGCTTGTCCTCCCCTTTTGACATCAATGAAAGAAGAGATCTTTCTTTTCTCCCCCTAAGATTATGCTCCCCTAAGGTGATTCCCCCTTGTCTTTGTTCTTTGTTTTATAATGAATCTTTTATAGTTCAATTAGGAATGGATATTACTCCTAATTTCTATCTAAGATTTTCAATTGGGCTTCTAGGTAAGGGTTTTGTAAAAATGTTTGCAATTTGTTCTTTTGTGTCTAGATACTCCACATTCACCAATTTTTGAGTAACTTGATCTCTGAGGAAATGTTATTTGATTGGGATATGTTTGGTTTTAGAGTGAATTACAAGATTCTTAGATATACTTATAGCGCGGGTGTTATCACAATTGATAATGATTGGATGATCATATTTCACTTGTAAATATTCTAGGGTTTGTTTCATATAGATTACTTGTCTACAAAACGATGCAACAATAATGCATTCTTCTTCCACTATGGATAGTGATGCAAACCCCCTACCCCAGTGGGGTCCGCGACCTCCCGGACACTGGATCATCCTCTAAATCCGAGCTGGAACAACTATTTCGGGTCCTCATTGGAACCCTATAAATCATATCCACAGGTCCTCTTGTTTAGAACTAGTGTGTGAAGACTCCAACATTAAGCGCGAGCTCCCCCTTCATGTGATCGTCCTTATGACCATGGCCTTACCTATAAGGCATGTTTCTCATTTCATGATTTGTGATTTCTCAAGGGAGAAATACTTGTCTCTTCAACCACGGAATGTTGAAAAGAGATTAACGACGATTAGCCTGTGCTTAAATCTCAGTCTATGCGACCATTCGTTGTGACCTCGCGCTAAACCAAAAAGTGCTTTTCGTAGATCGGGACTTCTACAGTCAAGCATCTCGTTCCTTTGCAACTTGAATCCCCGAATCCCAATTGGGGGCTTAAGGTTCTCAGCTCCTACCTCACATGACCATGCCCCGCGACCACACGTCTACACCAAAAGGGCTATTGGAGTTTGCGGTTTGGCAAACCCGCGAACATGCTCTCCTACCTCTCAAATACCAAAGTTCCAAACCCCGAAAGGAACCCACGTCCTTTTAACACCTCCCTTAGTGGATCACCATATGACCCGGTCCCGTGACCTATGATCAAACCTTGAGCGTGTTGGGGTTTCGCACTTTGGGGTTTCACAACTTGCGAGACCAAAGGTCCTGCACCTTCAATTCCCCGAATAACGAAACTCCAAAATCCTTTCGCACTGAATTGACGGTCTCCGCTGCCCCTTGACCAACAGTCATGATCCTCCATCTTATTCTTTCTGAGGGATGGTTTGGATGATTTCACAGATTTCCTTCTCGCGAATCCCCCGCTCTTCTCCTCGTGAGTCCCTCAGTCGATCAGATCTTATCGCCACCTTTCCTCTCCATGATGGATGGTCTTGATTCTTTCGGTGATTCTCCCAAACACCGACTAGTAACCACGCGTCCCAAATCTCGATCTCTTCCCTACTTGACAGGTGTCTTCCATGAAATCTGACGGTCGTCAAGATTTTGAAACACGTGAGTCCAAAGGAACTTCACCCTTGTTCCACTAGACGTCGAATGCCAAAATCCTCCTTTGGGCACAAGGCACTAAGGTTCATGTTATTTCCACAGATCTGACGACTATCGGAATATCGACACTCCCTCTCAAAGTATTTCCACTGTCCTTTCAACTCATTGTCATTCTTCTAGATTCGACGACTATCATCTCTCTATGTTCATATCTGACAGTTATTGTGGTCTCCCCCTTGAGCTTCTACGACTTTTCTTCCCAGACTTAGGAAATCTTCTAAGTGTCAAGGATTAAATATTTAGTCCTTCTTCAGCTGGATCTCTGTGAACGAAAACACACTCCCTCCTGAACTTCTTCTCCTTAAAGATTCGAACTCATACACACACCTTGTGTTTGAGGATTTCAAATAACTCAAATTTGAAGGGATTTTCTTGAAAAGAAAATACCTCATGCCCTCCTGGTTTTCTTCTTTGTTGTTTCTTTGAACTTAGTCGGCTCTAATTTGTGTGCACTCCTTGCACCTGGAATATCAAGTCTCCTTGTTCTTCTCTGAACCTCCCTCTCTGAATCGTTCTAAGATCTAGTTAATGTACACCTTGCGTTAGGGAATGCACACCTTGCATACATGGTTCAGTAGAAAAACAACTGAAAATTATCCAGTTTCGTTATAGAATCATATAGTCATTCTCTCCACTCTCAACAGGAAATGAAAATGAAAATATGCACATCACACAAAATACAACACACTTTTCTTTAAACGGTAAATGAACATAGATATATGACAATCTCCTGGCTATTCTATTCATTACTAAAAAATGAGAATTACATGGTGTTCCTTCTATTCTGTTCTACTTTGTTCTATTCTACTCTATGCATCATGATCTACTCTTACCATGAAAATGAAACTTTTTAAGGACCGACTCCCTGAGCTCTCTCGTCATGTTCTTGAAATCTATCAATTCAGACTTAAAACTATTACCTACTCAGTCCTATTATGATAACTGCTAATTACTATCAGACAGAGTCAACACTCCATGTCTGTGATTTCTTACAGTCCTTAGAGACTTTAGAAACAAGTTACTATTTTAAAATTTGCTCAACAAAATATCTCAACAACCTAAATAAATTCTGAGTTAATGCTCGATTTGAATTTGTGGCTTTGCTAAAATGTCATTCTTCTCTCCTCCACATGTGCACTGATGACTGTGAAGGCATTTCTCCTGCATCATACTCCTATAATTAAAAAATTTCATGGACTCCTATCCATGAGCTCCTGCACTGTCGTTCCATGCTTGAAAATATCAGTTTTTGTGACCCAACTTGCATCTTACCTTGGATGATATTTCCACTTCACTAAGTACTCAGGATATGTTTTCCTCCTAGTTTTCTTTCCATCCCTCTGTTCAATGATTTTCTCCATCTGAGGTATTTATGTTGTGGGCAATTTCTCTTCCCACTAAATCTCTTTCTGATCATCTACCTCTCCTGCTTCATTCCTCTGGTAAGGATATAGGTCTGCAACATTGAATATCGGTGATATCCCAATGTTATCCAAAAACTCAATCTCATAAGCATTGGCTGCGAATTTTCTGAGAATTCTGCATGGCCCAATCTTTTTCATCTTCAATTTGTTGTACGTTCCCCTTGGGAATCTCTCTTTTCTCAATGAGCTAAAACTTCATCCCCAACTTCAAATTGAATTTCTCTTCTTCTCTGGTCAACTTTGCTCTTGTATTTCTGATTGTTGTCCTGTAGCTGCTCTCTGACTCTGTCATGGAGTTTTTTCATTTCTCCTGCAAAATCCTCTGCTCCAGTGCTTCTGAACTCATCTTGGCTAAAATATATTAATTCAGCAATCCCTCTTGGCTACATACCATACACAATTTTGAATGGACTCTTCCCTATGCTCTTGTTCACTGAATTGTTGAATGCAAAGTTTGCCTGTGCCAGAATTTGATCCCATTGTCTTCCTTGCTCAGTGACTAAACTCCTCAGTAGGTTTCCCAGACTTTTGTTTACTACTTCAATTTGTCCATCTATCTGAGGGTGATATGTTGAACTAAAGGATAAGTTTGTCCCCAGTCTTTTCCATAGATTCCTCCAAAAATGTCCCACAAATTTGGTGTCCCTATTTGAAACTATGCTCCTTGACAATCCATGTAGTCTCACTACTTCTTTGAAAAAAAATTGGCGATGTGTGTGGCATCGCTTGTCTTCGGGCATGGTATGAAATGTGCCATTTTCGAGAATCTGTTCACCACAACAAATATGGAATCACTTCCTCTCTGATTTCTAGGCAATCCCAAAACAAAATCCATGTTGATTGCATCCCACAGCCTCTCTGGAATTGGTAATAGCTAATACAAACTAGTATTATGTTGTCTTCCCTTTGCATACTAACAAACTTTTCATTTGTTCACAAACTTCTTCACTTCTTCTCTCATGCTCGGCCAATAATATGAATTTCTCAATTGTGCAAATGTCTTGTCATGACCAAAGTGTCCAACTAAACCTCCACTGTGTTTTTCTTTTAGTAGGTTGTCTCTCATTGAGCACTTTGGAATACATAATTGGCTCCCCTTGAACAGTAATCCATCCTGAATTAAATATTCATTCCATGGGCTTCTGTCTCCCAATAAAGGATTCTTGCATGCCTCATACGCTCCCTTGAAATCTTCATCTTCTATATACATCTCCTTGAGGTGTTCGAACCCCAATGTCTCCACTTGGAATTCCTATACAATCAAACTTCTTCTGCTCAAAGCATCTGCAACTTTGTTAGCAGTTCAAGCAATGTGTTTAATAACAAAAGTAAAATTATGCATGAATTCTACCCATTTTGCATGTTTTTGATTCAACTTTTCTTGCTTAGTAATAAATTGCAAAGCATGGTTATCACTATACAACACAAATTCTTTAGGAATTAAATAATGTCTCCATTTTTTAAAATCTTGAATCACTACATAAAATTCCTTGTCATATGTGGAATACTTTTTCTTGGCATCATTCAGTTTCTCACTGAAATAAGCAACTGGCTTATTGTCTTGGCTCAAGACTGCTCCAATAGCTAATCCACTTGTGTCACACCTCGCCTGAAATGTTTTTCCAAAATCTGGTAAGACCAGAATTGGCTGCTCTGTGATCTTCTCTTTCAACACTTTGAAACCTTTTTCAGATTCCTCTGTCCAACTAAAGGACTTCTGTTTCTTCTTCACAGTATCCAACATGGGTGCACATATGCCACTGAAATTTCTGATAAATTTCCTATAAAAACTCGTTAATCCATGAAAACTTTGTACTTCAAACAGGATGCTTGGTGATGGCCATTCTCTAATTTCTCTCACCTTCTCTAGGTCCATCTTCAATTCATTCGAAGATATTACAAATCCCAAATATATGAGCTCCTTCTTCATAAAAAAACATTTCTTCATATTTATCAGCAATTGCTCTCACTATAACCTTTCCATCACTGTGGTTAAATGTCTTAAGTGTTCTCCTTTTGTTTTTCTAAAGATTAGTATATCATATAGATATATTATGACAAATTTGCCAATGAAGTCTTTCAACACTTCATTCATCAGTCTCCTAAATGTGCTTGGTGCATTTGTCAACCCAAACGACATGACCAACCATTCAAATAATCCTTCATTCGTCTTGAATGTTGTTTTTCATTCATCTCCTTCTCTCACTCTTATTTGATGGTATCCACTCTTCAAGTCTATCTTGGAAAAATAGCTTGTGCCACTCAGACAGTCCATCAAATCACCCATCCTTGGTAAAGGAAATCTGTACCTAATGGTTATCTTGTTGATGGCTCGAGAATCTGTGCACATTCTCCATCCTCCATCTTTCTTTGGGCTTAATACAGTCGATACTTCACATGGGCTTAGTCTTCCCCAGACTAACCCTTTATCCAACAACTCCTGGACTTGATTCTTGACTTCCTCTTTCTCTCTAGGTGTCAACCTATAAGCTACTTTGTTCGACAAACTAGCTCTTGGAATAAGGTCAATGTGATGGCTTATGCTCCTTATGGGTGGTAATGAGTGTGGTAACTCATCTACAACTATATCAGCAAAGTTCTCTAACAGTTCTTGGATTTCTATAGGAAAATATTCTACATAAGTATTTGTAAGGACCACTCTAGGCTTCCTCACAACAACAAACTGCATCTCTCTCTCTTCCTTGACTTCCTTTAAGAGCTCCTTCCCACTCATCAGAAGTATACTTGAACTAGATTCTTCCTTCTCCTTGTCTACTATGGGTAACAACATATGTGTCCTACCATTCTTTTCTAGGGTATAGGTATTCTTCCTCCCATCATGAATAACCTTTCGATCATATTTCCACGATCTTCCCAATAAAATATGACATACATCCATAGGGATTACATCACACAATATTTCATCTTTGTAACCTCCTATTTTAAACTCAACTTGGAATTGTTGACTTACCATGACTTGATGTCCTTTCTGCAGCCACGATACTTTGTATGGCCTTGGATGTGAAGTTGTCTTCAACTCCGCATTTTCCACCACCTCTATGGATACTAGATTATTCATGCTCCCACTGTCTATGATCACCTTGCAAACCGTGTCTTTCGTCTTGTAAGAAGTTCTGAACAGGCTTGTCCATTGAACTGGTTCTTTTGGTTCTTTCTCTAGTTTGAGAAGACCTTTCCTCATCATGAGGTTTCTTCCTCCTTCTGTGGCCTCTACTTCCACATGCTTCTCTGCTTCGGCAATGTGTGCTTCTCTGCCTTCTCTTTTTCTATCGGGACATTCCCAAGATTTGTACCCTTCCTTTCCACAGGTATAGCATTTAATTATGCCTCCTCTGGCTCTTCCTCTTCCTCTACCTCTGGGAAAATAACTTCTTCCACCATGTTTTCCTTCTTTAGAGCTTCCACCCTTCTTGTGGTGGCTATGTTGCTTATCAACTTCCAACTTTGACTTCTAGAACTTCTCCCTGCTGGTTCCTTTGCCTCGGCTCCAATTTCCGCCTTTGCTTCGTTGACTTTGCCTCCTGGCTAATTTTTCCTTAGCTTTCAAGGTTGCTTGATAAGAATCCTCGACTGTGATGACATACATCATGCTTATCTCTTCTTTGATTTCATATCTCAACCCATTGATATACCTGGCTATATTTTCATCTTCATTCTCCTTTTGTCCAACCTGATGTTCAGTCTGTAGAACTCTTCAGTGTACTCCTTCACTGTTAAACCTCTATGTTTTATGTTCTACAACCTCCTATAAATATTGATCTGGTAATCCTTTGGGATAAATTTATCTTTCAGCTTAGCTACCATCCTATCCCAACTTTTAATTTTTTGCTTACCATTTCTTCTACGTTCGGCTTGCAGTTCATCCCACCATAATGCTACGTGACCCTTCAATCTCGTCACTGCATGCTTCACCATTTTTTCCTCTTCGATATCTTCATAATTGAAGTGCTTATCCATGGCGCGTATCCAATATATAAATTCTCCAACTTCCAGATTACCTTCATACATAGGTACTTCTATCCTTGCTCTGGCCCTAATCTTTGAAATAGCTTTTATCAAGCGGTCTTCTGTAGCATCCTCTGCCACATTTTCTCCATCTTTGGCCTCTTCTTCACTCTCAGCTTCACTAACATCGCCAGTATCTGGTGCCCTTATCTGTGTTGTTTCCATGGCATCCAACCTCATTCTGAGTCGCCTCATTTCTTCTTCCATATTTGTGTTTTCTCTGTGCCTTCTTGGTGGCATGACTTCACTGCGTCACCTCCCACTAGAGTGAAATTCCCACGAAGGATATCAACCTTCCTCTCTTCTTCTTTTGTCTATTGTTCTACAAACAAACTTAAAAGATTTTTCTTTGGCTCTGATACCACCTGATGCAAACCCCCTACCCCAGTGGGGTCCATGACCTCTCGGTCACTGGATCATCTTCTAACTCCGAGCTGGAACATCTCTTTCAGGTCCTCACAGGAACCTTGTCAATCGGATCCACATGTCCTCTTGTTTAGAAATCATGTGTGAAGACTCCAGCATCAAGTGTGAGCTCCCCCTTCATGTGATAATCCTTATGACCACGACCTTACCTATAAGGAGTGTTTCACATTTCATGATTCAGGATTTCTCAAGGGAGAAATTCTTTTCTCTTCAACCACCGAATGCCGAAAAGAGCTTAATGATGATTAGCTTGTGCGTAAATCTCAGTCCATGCGACCATTTGTCGTGACCTCGTGCTAAACCAAAAATCACTTTTCGTAGATTGGGACTTCTACAGTCAAGCATCTTGTTCCTTTGCAACTTGAATCCCCGAATCCCAATTGGGGGCTTAAGGTTCTCAGCTCCTACCTCACGTGACCATGCCCCATGACCACACGTCTACACCAAAAGGGATATTAGAGTTCGTGGTTTGGCAAACCCACGAACATGTTGTCCTACCTCTCAACTCCTGAAGTTCCGAACTCCGAAAGGACCCCACATTCTTTTAACACCTCCCTTAGTGGATCACCATATGACCCGGTCCCGTGACCTAGGGTCAAACCTTGAGCGTGTCGGGGTTTCGCAGTTCGGGGTTTCACAACTTACGAGACCAAATGTAATATACCTCAAAATGACATAATTTTTTTTTATTTTTATTTTTTGTGGGGCGCCAAACTCATTTTAGCTTAATAAATTCATAATAAAGGAGTTGTATAACATTCATATTGATTATGGATTTAAATCCCATCTATTCTTCTACGATAAGGTGACAATCTTATACCAGAGTAAATTAAAACTTAAAATGAGGAATCCTCTAAAATTCCTAATAGTTTTTCTTCAACACGTATTTAGACTATATTTATTTATATAGTGGTTCTATAACCATATACGTAGAACTAGTAGGTCCTAAGTTTCTCCCTTGGCACATAATTCCTTGTTCTGGTGCGTAAGGTTATATCTTTTTTTCTAAAAAGGAGGTGTCCACTAAAGGGAGGATTTGATGGGAGTTACATTCAACACCACAGATTGTACATGGTTCATTACGAGTCAATAACGTCGTAGGTCATTAATTTGATTCTCTTCGTAAAACTCTTCGTGGTACATTTCTTATGAACACTAATCTTGACATAGTTTTGGGTGAGGAATCCTCGCACGACCATGTTATTCGACTGAGTCTTAACCAACTACAACAGTAGTCTAGATGAAAACGAACAATTAACTCTGACTATACTCGATTAGTCGCTCCTTGAAAGAGACGACCATTAAATGTAAAAAAAAAGGTTATTAAGGGCATGGGATGTGCCTGTCAGAGGAGTCAAGAATATGTTCTCATAATCAATGGAGGCCTTGTATAAGCAGGTTTCGATGTCCTTCCCATCTATCCTTTCTCCAGTATTGTTTTTCCAAGTTTACCCTAGCACATGGCCCGACCCATTCTGTACTTTGAAATATATTCCGATAGCTTCTCCTCAACTTAGGGTTAGGCAAACTTCTTCCACATCATTATGACTCTTCGAAAGAATAGACTCTGCATGTTTTTCCTTCTGGAAGGGAAAACTATCATTCTGGAGGTCACCTGCCCAGAAATCTGGTCAACACGGTCCATCTTACTGGTAAGTTCCTATTCGGCTATTGTATTTGGAGCAGTGGTGTAGGTTTCTTGGAGTTTTAATTCTGTGAAGGTCCCTTTCACTCTGTGGATCTTACCACAGAGTGTATTTACATTTCCCTTAATGTTAATGCTTGGTATTTTTCAGGGTTAAATCTTATTCTGAACTCAGTTTGGGGTTATTCATGCATTTCTAATTTTTCTCTCCTCGTTTTCAAATTTTCCAGAGGCTTACTAGTTTAATCCACTAATAAGCCTCAATCTAGGGTTACAGAATGCCCAAAAGTCATTCTCCCTCACGCTCCCTTATGGTAGTGTATAGCGAGACTGGAGTTGGGCACGGGTGAGGTTTCGTAGGGTTTGCTGGTATGTTTTGTGATAACACCTCTCTATTCCTTATTTTCGAGGGGTGAGTCCACCCGACGGTACTATACCAAGAATCCTTTACAGTCTTGGCCCAAACAAAAAGAAAGAAAACCCATAGTGATTTTTTTTTTACTTGGCATAATTATAAAATCCGTCTAAGATGTTCATATACATTTCCTGGAACTACCTTACAGTATGCGACTTTGAGTTATTAGCTCTGTGTGTGCTTTACGAGAAATGTTTTTCCTCCGTCGAAATGAAATCAAATAGTAGTTTTCCTTTGTGTTGGATACTGTAAGTTGTAAGGTGGCCTCTAGGGGTCTGGATACGACATCCTTGTTCTGGCTGCATGGTTCCTCATTAATTTCTGTAAATATGATTCTGGGAGGTTTAAACGTATCCTTGACACAACTTGACCTATATCGTTTATGTATTAAGGAAAACTAATACCGTCATCTATTTCACTTTGTTTAAAAACATTAATTGTTGTAACTAACTCCTTTTTGGTTTATCATCTTTATTTCATTCGAGTATTGGTAAAATCACTAACGATGGGCCTTGTTGATGCGAGTGACCCATTAGTGATTTACTGCACCCCCTTCCTTCAGCCTGGTCACCTATCCAGATTTGCAAATGATGAGGCAAGGGCCCAAGCCTGTGCATCAAAAATATAAGTGTCCTTTTCTACAAGGAAACAAACTGTTGGTTTAACACTTGCCATTTTGTCGATTTCTTTATTTTTACTTCAACTAAAATTTACTAATTTATGGGTTTACTTTTCTTCTCCAGGAATTCAGTCTATGCAAGCCCTGCGTATCCATACCTGTCTTTGATGGAGAAAGGTAATTGGGTTACCAACCCACCAATTCTCAGTTTAAACTCTACAGGTTCTAGGTCACACACAGGAGTTCGTGGCCTCAGCTAGATTGTTATGAATAGCTCTATCTCGACTTCGGGGATATTCGTTGAATGCACCCCGAGGTCGTATTTCCATTGTTGGAATAGCACCAGTACTTGCACATGTTTTTAATCCATGTTTTGATTTTTTTTTTTTTTAAATTGGTTCAACATATGTAATAAAATTTCTTATTTAATGACTGGCGATTCTGGTCAAAAATATTCAGAAAGATAGGTTGAACCATAGCGAGATTTCGAGCACCGAATTTACTGTTTAGATATGAAAGATGAAGTTTATATTAATCGGCTATATTTATTCTGGCACTAAAATGTTCCCAAAATTTAAGTAATATAGTTACTGGTACTCTTCTATTTCGTTATGTCCAATTTAAATAGAAAGATATGAGTTGGGGTTGTGGTTTTAGCTAGAAATTTCAACTCATATCGTATATAAAAAAATACAAAAATACAAAAGGGGTTTCCAACATCTCTAGTTCTGAATGAGATTATTAGCCTCCTATATCCAACATATCATTTGTAGTTGTAGTTATATGTGATATAATTATATTGTGGGAAAAAATTTAGTATTTCCTATTGGATTAATTCCATACTATGAGGCAGATACTTGCTGAGTAGATTTCTGATTCTGAGCTTTTATTCACAGTAATATAAATATTCCATTTATCTAGATTTAGTTTCCACTCCATAGTTAATTCTATACAAGGAACTTCGATGAACTGTAATTTACCCTACGACTACCTCTGTAAAGCAAAGATCAAGATTACTGAAAAAGGATTGCTTCTAGAATTTAGCCATGCAATGACTTTTCGACTGCCATAATAAATAAAAGACAATTTCTAACAATTATTCAGAATTCAGTCTAATCATAAAGAGTCACTTAGAACTTAATTTACATGATATTATGTTAGCATTTAGACCCCATACACACAAAGAGGTTCTTTTCTAGATACTATATTAGATTCGATATTAATAGATATACTACATCATGGATCTAATTGTTTACTAGTGAATTGGAAAATACTTTACACAAAATTATCAAATGCGTTACAACAGACATATATATAATCGTTTAAATAGAGAAGGAAAAGAATTAACATATCTGAACTAGTTCGTGGGAAGACAAAGGGAACAACCACGTTCCTCCCAACCGTAGAACAGGGCAGCCAAAACACTTGCCCGATGCACCCCCTAGCCTAACCATGAATCCATGAGGGAAAACTTGGAATCTCCTCCTCAGAAAGTGTCTTTCAGTTTCAACAGACTCCTCTTGCCTCACACTCAATCAGTAGTGTTAATAATAGCAAGAGAACTCGTAGTCTTTTTCTCCAGCATACTTGGCAACATCCTGCCTCCTCACATATGCTATTTAACAACAATGTCTTTGCCTAGGTCTTTCTTTCCCCCCCCTTGGGAATTTTCACATATTTCTAAATCCCTGATTTTCAAGAGCTGCTAATGGCCAAATCTTTGATTTTCCATTTGTAACAATCAGCCCATAGGTAGTTCCAACATGTTCCCCACTCATGGAGTCCTGGTCAGCTGATTTTAACATGGTTGTTCCATTTGTCCTCCTGCAATTAATATAAAATATTCTGTTTTCATACAAGTGTCATAGTCAAATAGTTAGTTGGGTCAAATCAGATCTCTACTCAATAGTCATAATAATTAATTACAATTATCAAATTCAAAATTTGAAATTTCCATAAATGGAAAAAAATTTCCAAATTTGAATTTACTAAAAACAGAATAATTTTTCAATAAATTTTAAATTTCAAAAATACTTTATTTTTGGGGATGTCACACCAAAGGTCCTGCACCTTTAGGTCCTTGAACGCCAAAACTCCAAAATCCTTTCGCACTGGATAGTCAGTCTCCGCTGTCCCTTGACCAATGGTCAGGATCTTCCGTCTTATTCTTCTCGAGGGATAGTCTGGATGATTTCATGGATTTCCTTCTTGTGAATCCCCTGCTCTTCTCCTCGTGAGTCCCCCGGTCATCAGATCTTGTCTCCACCTGTCCTCTCCACGATGGACGGTCTTTATTCTTTCAGTGATTCTCCCAAACACCGACTACTCACCATGTGTCCCAACTATCGATCTGTTCCCTACTTGACGGGTGTCTTCCGTGAAATATGACGGTCGTCGAGATTTTGCAACACGTGAGTCCAAAGGAAATTCACCCTTGTTCCACTAGACACCAAATGTTGAAATTCTGCTTTGGGCACAAGGCGCTAAGGTTCATGCTGCTTCCACAGATCTGACGGCTATCATAAGATCGGCACTTCCTCTCGAAGTATTTCCACCATCCATTCAACTTTTCGTTGTTCTTCTAGATCCGATGGCTATCGACTCTTTGCGTTCAGATCTGACGGTTACTATGGTCTCCCCCCTGAGCTTCTACAACTTTTCTTCCCAGACTTAGGAAATCTTCTAAGTGTCAAGGACTAAATCTTCAGTCCTTCTTTAGCTGGATCTCTGTGAATGAAAACACACTCCCTCCTGAACTTCTTCTCCTTAAAGATTCAAACTCCTACACACACCTTACATTCGAGGATTTCGAATAACTCAAATTTGAAGGGATTTTCTTGAAAAGAAAATACCTCACGCCCTCTTGGCGTTCTTCTTTGTTGTTTCTTTGAACTTAGTCGACTCTAAGTTCTATGCACTCCTTGCACCTTGAATATCAAGTCTCCTTGTTCTTCTCTGAACCTCCCTCTCTGAATCGTTCCGAGATCCAATTAACGCACACCTTGCATTATGGAATGCACACCTTGCATACACGGTTCTGTAGAAAAACAACTGAAACTTATCCAATTTCGTTATAGAATCATACAATCATTCTCTCCACTCTCAATAGGAAATGAAAATGAAAATATGCACATCACACAGAATACAACACATTTTTCTTTAAACAATAAATGAACACAGATATATGACAATCTCCCGTCTGTTCTATTCATTACTGAGAAACTAAAATTACACAGTGTTCTTGCTATTTTGTTCTACTTTGTTCTATTCTACTCTATGCATCATGATCTACTCTTACAATGAAAATGAAACTTTTTAAGGACCGACTCCTTGAGCTCTCTCGTCCTGTTCCTGAAATCTATCAATTCAGACTTAAAACTATTACCTACTCAGTCCTATTATGATAACTGCTAATTACTATTAGATAGAGTCAACACTCCATGTATGTGATTTCTTATAGTCCTTAGATACTTTAGAAACAAGTTACGATTTTAAAATTTGCTCAACAAAATATCTCAACAACCCAAATAAATTATGAGTTAATGCTCGATTTGAATTTCTGGCTTTGTTGAAATGTCATTCTTCTCTCCTCCACGTATGCGCTGATAACTGTGAAGACAACGCTCCTTCATCAGATAGTGATATAGATGTTTTTTTCTTACTTAGCCATGCCACCATACACTTTCCTAGGAAGAATGATCCTCCACTAGTTATTTTCCTGTCATCTATACTACCTTCCCAATCCACATCAATATATGCATTCAAGGTACACTTTTTTTTTTTATATACCATAATACATAGTCTAATGTAGCTTGTAGATATTTAAATATCCTTTTTATTGCTTTCAAGTGAGTTTATTTAGGTGTGTATTGAAACCTTCTCACTAGTTCTACAACCTGCATTATGTCAGGTCTTGTTGTTGTTGCATAGAGAATAATTCCAATCATATATCTATACATATTCTAGTCTACATTTGATGAATCATCATCTAAGCTCATTTTGCAACCTGTGACCATAGGAGTGCTCACTGGTTTGCAGTCTTCCATTTGGAACTTCTTGAGCATTTATTTGACATATTTATTTTGGCATATGTATATGCATTTTTCTATTGCAGTAACTTGTAAACCTAAGAAGAAAGTTAGTTCACCTAGCATATACATATCAAATGCTTTCTACATTTCTATGGATTTATTTTTTAAGTATAGTAATATTACTTCCAAGTATTATTCCATCCACATATACCAATACAACAATCATTTTTTGTTCTTTAATTTTGATATATAGATTACTATCAATATTTCCTCTCTTATATCTTTCTTGTTGTAGATACTGATCAAGTCTTGAAAACCATGCTCTAGGGGCTTGTTTGGGACCATACAAATGTTTTATTCAATTTTGATACATATTCTAGTTTTTCTATCAATGCAAATCCTTCAGGTCGTTCTATGTAGACTTCTTCTAAGGTTCCATTTAGTAATTCTTACTTGAAATCCATCTGATAGTTTTTTAAGTTTTTGAAACATGAAAATGCCACAAAAATTTGGATAGCTTCTAATCTTGCTACTAGGGAAAAGGTTTTTTCAAAGTCAATTCCTTCCACTTGGGCATATCCCTTGCATGATAGTCTGGATTTATTTTTTATGATCTGTCCATTTTCATTGATTTTGTTTTTGAATATCAATTTGGTTCCTACCACATTTTTATCTTTAGGTCTTGGAACTAGTTCCCAAGTCTTATGTTTCTCTATTTGATCAAGTTCTTATCATTTCTTTTATACAATCCTCACTTTTAGTGACTTCTGAAAATTTTTAGGCTCTAATAAAGAAATCATTGTTTGTTCTTTATATAAGAGTTTCCTCCTTGTTTCTACTCCAACACTTTTGTTTCCTATAATTTGACTTTCTGGATGATTCCTTTGAACCCTTTTTTATGGTGGTTTTGGCATGGGTGTTTATTCTTGAATGTTTATTCATCAATGTATGATTAATTTTCTTGTATTTCTTCAATATATTCTTCATCTTTTGATTCACCATCTTCTTCGCAATCATTGGTTCTTCTCCATTCATCAATTTTTGTTTGATCTTGAGATTTGATTTTTCTCAATTTTAGATCATCTATTTTTACATTTGCACTTTCCACTATTTTGTGCAATATTAGATTATAGAGTTTGTAGGCCTTTTTGTTGGGTGAATATCCCCAAAATATACCTTCATCTGATCTAGATTCAAATTTCCCTAGATTAACTTCATCCCTCTTGATGTAACACTTACTTCCAAACACTCTGAATTGTTTCACAGATGTTGGTCTTCCAAACCACAATTCATAAGGGGTTTTCTCATGGTTAGCTCTCATTTGTGCTTGGTTAAGTATGTAGAATTATGTATATATTGCATCTCTCCAAACAAATTATGGAAGCTTGGCTTCATTCAACATAGTTCTGCAGCCTCTTGAACAATTATGTTTTCCCTCTCCACAAATCCATTATGTTTAGGAGTTCTTGGATATAAGAATTGTCTCTTTATTCCATGATCTTCAAAAAAATTATTGAATTATTTAGAGATAAATTCCCCTCCATTATTTGATCTTAAACATTTATTTTGATATCTCTTTCATTCTCTACATAAGTCTTGAATTCTTTAAACTTTTCAAATGCCTCGAATTTTTCTTTGAGAAAATATACCCATGTCATCCTAGTGTAGTCATAAATGATCAACATGAAGTAGTGTTCCTCTTGTATTCTTCTAGTCCTATATGGCCCAAAAAAATTAGTCTGAACAATCTCCAAGGGTTTTGATGTAGAATGCTCTTTTGTCTTGAATCTAAATCTTGTCTGCTTTCCTAATTGACAATGTTTGCAAACAAGATATGAGGGCTTGATGACTTTTGGCATGTCTTTTACAACTCCATTTTTACTAGCTTTGATCAGGTTATAAAATCTCAAGTGTCCCATCCTTTTGTGCCATAGCTGACTTTCATTTGCTTGACTTATATGGAATTCTTCTTCTTCATTAATATTAAGATATACACATTGTTTGACGTTCTTGGTGCAATATAAACTAATTTTCCTGATCCTTCTTCTCTTATTTCACATTTCTGGGAGTCAAATACGAGTATATTCCCTTGATCATAATTTTGTCTCACACTTAGAATATTAGGCTTCATATTTTCAACTAGTAACACATTTTCTGCTTTATTTTTCTTGTTACCTGAGGTGACTGTGTCTTTTCCAAGTATTTTAGCAGATACATTATATCCAAATGTGACACTTATTTTTTCTTCTTTGTTAGTTTGATAAATTTACTTTTATCTCATGTCATGTGTTTGGAGCATATACAGTCAATGCACCATTGATACTTTTTGTTGTTGGCATACAAGGCTACTTTTTATTATGTATCTTCTATATGTTTTCCTTTCCATATTTTCGTGTCTTGAGTGATAAAATGAATTATTTTTGTGGTTATCCTGCATTTGTTGGTTTGATGACCATAAGTGTTGCACTTGTTGCATTCAACATTGAACATTTGTAATGGAGAGAATGAATTTTAACTTCTATTCTTTGGATTATTTTTGTTGTTTTTATATTTTTTATTATTTCTATTAATGTATGTTTTTCCATAAGCCTTGCAATGTATTACTTTATGTCCAAAGTTATTGCAAGAGTAGAAATATCCAAGAAATATGTGTTGATATCTCTTAGGAAGAGTTCTTCTATCCATTATAATCGATTTGCCTTCTTTTTGGGAGGTGCAAACTTGATTATATTATCAACAATCTTTAATGGAACCTTCTTCATTTTTTTATTTTCAATTTTTAAGGTGCTCTTAAGAGCACCTACATAAATGATTTTCCTTTTTTTTGTTTTGTGTGTTTCATAGGTTGAGTTCTTATCATACCCAAGCCCTATATTATCCTTTGGTGATATTTGACTATTCAGAATGTCATCCAATATTTTTGAACTATTTTCAAATCTTGAGTGATTATTTCCTTTCTTAAGTTCCTTTTTCATGAGGACAATATCAACTTCTTGCTTCTCACAAACTTTTTTTTTTTTTTTTAGTAAGTTGTTCAGTGAGGACCTCCTCTATTCTTTTGGATTATTGGAGTTGAGTCTTCAAGTCGATGATGATTTTTTCATTTTCCTTGATTTTTTTTTAGATTTCTCTTTCTCTTGATTTTTGTGTTTCCTCAAACTCTAGTAATTTTCCTTTTAGTGACTTAGTCTTCTTTTTATATTTTCTGAGCTCTTCCAGAGCATTGAGAAATTCTTCTTCAAGATTTACTTCACCTTCCTCTTCAAAGTCTTCATCTATGTTAAAAGTATTTTCTATAGGATTATCATCTTTCTCTATACCCATAAATAGATGCTCTGATTCTTCTTCTTCTTCTTCACTTTCTTCAGATGCGTTGTTTTCTTCTTTGGTGTAGAAGATTTTCTTATTTTTGTGGATTTTCTTCTTGTTTCCATTTTTTCTCTTATTGTAATATTTGTAAGTTTCTTCATCATCACTTTATTCTTGTTTTGGATAGGGACATTTGCTGGAAAAATGTCCAACTTTACCACAATTAAAACATTTAAGAGGAAGTTTTCCTTTTAGTTTACCAGTTCCTTTATTAAGTTTTCTTATGGAATTTTCTATTTCTTCATCAGATATATCTGATGGATCTTCATTAGAAATATTCTCTTGATTCTTCTTAGATTTTATTGCTTTGAAGGGAGTTTCCCATTTAGATTCTCTTTATTGACCTTTCCTCATCTCATAGGCTATGGAGATTCCATTAAGGTCATCTATAGTGAGTTTTTCAAGGTTGTCTCTGTTAGAATATAGAAGATTGTGCTCGTTTTACCATTGACGATATCCTCATCACCCAACCATAGGCCAAAGCCACCCTCTGAGCACCTTGACCTTGACAGAGAAGAGAATCCTGGTAGAAATCCAATACCCAAGAGAGGATAATGCACCAAGCAAGAATAGAACCCAAGCTGATAAGATAATCCCACCCAGAGGCTATCGCACACATTCCCAGAAACTTGTGAAAAAGCTGCAACTGCACCAGCGCAGATCCAGTTCTCTCTGCAACTGCTGAGATGTGAATAATGAAAACTAATGCCCTATATTTATAGTAGTCTGGGTAGTTTAACTGGGGTCAACTTCTCCTTCTGGGTATTAATAACTTCATATTAAATATATTTCTATAGCCGACAACCTATCTAGGGTTTTCTTCATTTCTTTTCTTCCTACCGGAGTATTCTAATCTCATCATAGGTCACAATAAAGGTTCATACCTCTCGAATATACCATAATATTAACACTCCCTCCTAGCTATGGAGGTATGGCCTTAAGCACAACAGACCATTCAACTGATAGCAACACGAGCACTGTCATTATTATCCAACTAGATAATCTCCTATGACAACTGGTACAATATTAATTGACAGAACACACCTGTGTCTATTCAAGGTAGTACGCAACTACTCAAACCATGACATATAGTCATAAATAGAGGAACAAATCCACCATAGTAGTATATCTCTACTGTCTGGAGACAGGCAGTCTCCATAAAAATCATTTGGGCCAATCTTTCACTCACATCTGTGAGCTCTGAAAGAATATCTGCCTCACAAATAGTGGAACATATCCACCACAGTAGTTTACATCTACTGTCATATAGTCTTCATAACAAACATCTAATAGAAACCTGCATAGAAACAATGTTATGATATAAACTGAATTATCTGGGCCAATATTTCACTCACGTCTGTGAGATATGAAAGAATATCTGCCCTCAGTATAGAACATTAGCAATGGGCTATCTTCCCCATTCTTCTCAAACAAGGAAGAAGGATTATTTCTAATTTCTGAGCCTGGACCATTCCTCACCCTGGGCCATTCTTCCTACACTAGTCAAAGTGTACCCTGGATAGAATGTATAAACCCTAAGGAATGATTGGACCATTCCCCACCCTGGGCCATTCCTCCTACAGTAATCAAAGTGCACCCTGGAGAGAATGTATAAACCCTAAAGAATGACTGTCCTGGACCATTCCCCACCCTGGGCCATTCCTCCTACACTAATCAAAGTGTGCCCTGGAGAGAATGTATAACCCTAAGGAATGTCTGTCCCTGATTGCTGAGCCTAGACCATTCCCCACCCTGGGCCATTCCTCCTACACTAATCAAAGTGCTCCCTGGAGAGAATGTATAACCCTAAGGAATGATTGTCTAGAACATTTCCTCCGCTAACCACAAGAGGAAAAGATTGTCCTGTATCAACCTCCAAAATGGACCATTCCTCATGTTAACCACAATGAGAAATTGCTGTCCAGCGAGGCGGGCCAGTCTTCTTGAGTAACCCTCAAGAAGAGACACTTCCCTAGACCACTCCCCATGTTAACCACAATGGGAAGTCACTGTCTATGATACATTAGCAATCAGACTACCTCCCATGTTAACCACAATGGGAAGTCACTGTCTGTCAGAAATCTCAATCCACTTTCCGAACAAGAAAGAGTCTGTCCAATTTGGACTATTTTTCAATTACAAAGATAAATAATATTTTCAGTGCTCCCTCCTAATCTGGAGAGTCATTTAAATCACACAAATAAATTGTTTTCAAGAATATTTTTCCGTACCTTCTCCTAGCTTGGATAATCTTCCTTTTTAGCTAAGAGAGTTATTTCCATGATCCCCATCTTCTCTAAAAAATATGCAAACTTGATTCTGTATAGAGGTTTTGTTAGGATTTCTGCTGTCTGATCATCAGTGGGGATATACTCGAGCTTTACCTCTCCTTCCTAGACTTTATATCGAATAAAGTAGTATTTGATCTCAATGTGCTTCGACCTTTCATGAAACACTATATGTTCTGATAATCTTATACAACTCTGATTATCACAATATATTATGGTCGATTCTAGAGTCTGATCAAATAAATCAGAGATTACCTTCCTTAGCCATACTACTTATGTGCATGCTTCACAAGCTACCATATACTCTACTTCTGTTGTACTGAGTGTGACAGAATTTTGTTTCCTACTTCCCCAAGATATCATAGCAAAGCCCAAGTGAAACACATACCTGAAGTACTCTTTCTGACTTCTGCACTTCCTGCCCAATTAGAGTCTGTGAATGCATGCAGTTGGATATCAGTGGATGCGGTATATCTCAAGCCATAGTTTATTGTCCCATGAATATATCTTAGAACATGCTTTGCAATGATCCAATGCTCTTGTCTAGGTTCCACCTGGAACTGATTTAATGTATTTACAACAAAGCAAATATTTGGTCGAGTATTTACTAAATACATCAATGATCCAATTAGCTGTCGATATAGAGATGGATCAACTGGATCAGAGTTTGGGACTTTTACTTTTCTTATATCTGCATTCATAGGAGTGTCCATGGACTTACAGTCCATCATTCCAAATTTTTGAAGGATCTTTATTGCGTACTTTCCTTGTCCAAGGAATATTTCACCACGCTTCTACCATACTTCTAGTCCCAAGTAGTAATGCATGAGACCTAGATCTTTCATATCAAATTCAGAGGCTTATTCCTTCTTGCACTGGATAATTAGAGATTCTTCACCTGTTATGAATAGATCATCAACATATAATAATAGAATCATAGGTGCATTATCCATGACTTTGTAATAAAGGTTTGGATCTACATAACTCTTGGAGAAACCAAGTCTTGTTAGATAGTTGTCCATTCTGGCGTACCAAGCCCTTGGAGCTTGATTGAGTCTATATGGAGCTTTCTTCAATCTGCAAACATGAGTGTCTTTGGAATGTACCTCAAATCCTTGAGGTTGTTTGATATACACTTCTTCTTCAATAGCTCCATTGAGGAAAGTTGTTTTTACATCCATCTGATGTAGATTCCATCCCATGGAAGCAGCAAGAGATATGATAGCTCTGATGGAGGTATACCTTGCCACTGGAGCAAAGGTTTCATCATAATCTCCTCCCTCCTTCTAGGAGAACCTTCAGGCCACAAATCTTGCCTTACATTTATCCACGCTTATGTATGATGTATGTTTGATCTTGTATACCCATTTTGAGGTTACCACTAATTTTTCTTTAGGTCTAGGTACAATTTCCCATACTTCATTTTTCATAATGGATTGATGTTCTTCTATCATAGCTTCCTTCCATTCTCCCTTTTGGACTGCTTCTTCGAATGTAGTAGGTTCTTCATCTAGAAGCTTCGTCATGTATGTTACATAACTTGAGAATCTTTTTGGTCTTTTACTCTTCCTGGATGTTCCTTCTGGAACCTTGATTCTTTCTACGTCTTGTAATTTAGCTTCAAGCCAAGCTGGTCATTTCTTGGTTTTTGGTATGATATCTAAATCAATGTTCTCACATGGCTCCATAGGATGATCAGGTTGATCCTTTTTGTTATTTACGTTTTCTATGTTTTCTTCATTTGGTTCTTCAAGTTCTTCTTCTTCTATAATTTCTTCAATCGATTTCCTGAAGGCCATACTTTCATTGAATGTTACATCTCTTCTTACTTATATCTTGTGTTGTTCTGGAATATATATTCTATAGGATTTGGATGAATCACTATATCCCACAAATATCCCTTTCTTTCTTGAGGGTTCTAGTTTATTCATTTTATCTTTGGGAATATGAGAGTAAACTGGACATCCAAATATTCTTAGGTTTTCTACGTTAGGTTTCTTACCTAAGAAGGATTCTTCTGGTGTCATGTCCTTCAATATGCGATGAGGGCTTCTGTTCTGTACATATATTGTTGTCATTGCTGCTTCTCCCCATAGAAACATGGATAGACCTTGATCGTTCAATAAGGCTTTTATCGTTTCTTCGATAGATCTGTTCTTTCTTTCTGCTACACCGTTTTGTTGAGGATTATGAGGAACAGTCAGCTCCCTCCTAATCCCTGCCGATTTGCAGAATGCAATGAACTCCTTCGAGGTGTATTCTCCTCCATTATCTATTCTTAATGTCTTGATATTCTTGTTCGTAAGGTTTTCTAATTATTCCTTGAACTCTTGGAACTTACTGAATACTTCATCTTTTGAGTTCAGTAGGTACAACCACGTCTTTCTTGAATATTCATCTATGAAGATTACATAGTAAAGAGATCCTCCTAGAGATCCGACTGGCATTGGACCAAAAACACCTGAGTGTATTAGATATAGGATTTCCTTGGATCTGTTGTTGTTGCTTGGGAATGGTTTCTTGATATTCTTCCCAAGGGCACATCCCTTGCAAATTCCTTCATGTGTAGATTTCAATTCTGGTATTCCTTCAACCATTTTTCTAAGGAAAGGTAATTCTTGATAATTGATATGAGCGTACCTTCTATGACAAAGTTCATTAGGGTTGACTTCATCATGTGCTAGAGCTTCTTCATTTTGTTCTAGTAGTCTATATAGATTTCCTTCACGACTTCAAATAACCCTAGCATCCTCTATGCTGGAATTCTTATGCCATGATAACACCTTTCCATCCATGAAGGATATTTTGTTTCCTTTGTCTTCTAAAAATGATATTGATACAAGATTCATTTCTAAACTAGGTACATATAAAACATTTCTTAAGTGAACATTATTACCTGATTCCAACTTGACGGAGGCTTATCCAAATCCTTCGACGGGGTAAGTGCTTTTGTCTCCAAGCTCCACTTTGTACAATGTCTTTCTCTCATTTAGATTTGAGAGTCTAACTTGATCTCCCATCATGTGCCTGGAAGCTCCACTATCAATTATCCACATATTATATTCAATCATCCCGGTAAGTGATGAGTAGTGTAAAAAACTGATTGTTTCACACATGTCTTCGGTTGAGTGGTAACTGGTCATGCCTTGATCCAAAAATTCAACTTCATCATTTCTATCTTCTGAGAGAGCCAAGAGGTGCGCTAAGTTAGGGCACATCTGGATATCTTGTTCTTGGGCGAGATGCTCCATCACAAGGTGTTGGATCGGAGATTTAGGGTTTCTACAACTGCTTCTTCTAGTGATGCAGGAGCATCGCCAACACATCAAGCGAGCTAGCACGGAAGCCAAAGGACAGCTGGACAAGCCAACACAAATTTTGAAAACACCCTGAAGATGTTGCGCGATCTTAAATGTAGCAATTAAGAAAGAGTGCACTTGTATATTGTAATGGACCTTGAGCGGATTTCTCTCATCCTTAGTAGGTAGACGAAATTTAAGATAGTTAATGTAAAGTAGATAGAATTTAATTCTAGACTAGACAGCTTTAGAGCGCAAGAGGAAAACAGGATATAGACACCCTAATTGTGCATTTGTAAGAGAGAGAATTCTGGAGCATTAGAGCAAGAGCAAGCAGAGAGCTATGTGAAGAACACCCATGTACAGATATTTGAATTAATAGAAGAAAGATTTGATTCAAATTCATGGTTTTGTATCTGTTCTCTGTGTATTGATGTGGATATGCTCATGAATGTTTGCTTCCAGTTATACATTTTCTTTTGTATGCTGTGTATATGATTTCATGTGTGAATTGAAGTCTAAGAGGAAGAAGGAATGAGATTCAATTGTTTCTCTATTTGAGCCAGAGAATTCTTGCAAGGAGTGCAATTGAAGTGTCTGCAAGGAGTGCGCATGGACCTTCCGACCTGTGGGTGGTGAAGGGGTTGTGTTGCCGTCAAGTGGTATCAGAGCACAGAAAGATTCTTTGCTTTATGTAGCAGAGAAAGAGAATTCATTATGCCACCAAGGAGAGAAAGATAGTCACCCTATCCAGAGGATAGGGAGGTGCAGAGGAGAAGAGGCAGGCAGATGGAAAATCCAGAAATGGAGAGACAAATGCGTGATCTCCAAGAAAGACTCAAAGACATGGAGACAGTGCAAAGACGCACAGCCAATGCAGGGGATCTTAGTGATTTTGAAAGTGAGACTGAGGCTGAACATGAAGAGGAAGTTGTAGCTGAAGATGCATCAAATGAACGCTTGATCAAAGCTATAGCCAGGATGGGTGCAAGAGCAAAGATGGACATTCCAGTTTACGAGGGAAACTTGGATGCAGAGGAGCTTCTAGATTGGATTAGAGCTCTAGATACATACTTCAACTATGAAGATGTCGAAGAAGATAAGAAAGTCAAGCATGTTGTTACACGCTTGAAAGGACATGCAGCATTGTGGTGGGACAATCTACAAGCTGACAAACGCTGCAAGGGTAAGCAGAAGATTAAGAGCTGGGACAGGATGATCACGAAGATGAAGGCGAAATTCATCCCCAGAGACTATCAAATTTCTCTGTTCAGGAGGATGCAGAACCTGAGATAGAAGCTGATGACAGTGAAAGAATACACTGAGGAATTCTACAAACTGAACATCAAAGCAGGTCATCGGGAGAGAAATGATGAGAAAGTAGCCAGGTACATGAATGGCCTGAGATATGATATCTAGGATGAGATGAGCATGGTAACCATCCGAACGGTGGAGGATTCTAATCATATGGCTCTGAAAGCTGAGGAGAAGTTGAGCCGAAAGAAAAGTTAGAGGGGCCAAGGCAGAAGTCAGCCCAGAGGCAAAGCAGTTGCCTAGGAAAAATATCAGAAGCCTAAGGAGGAATGGAAGAAACCTCAAACACGTACTGAGAGAGGTGGAACCTCACAGCGAGGGCCACAATACACAGAACAGAGAGGACAACATAATGAGTAGAGAGGATATTATGCTGATAACAACACTTTTCCTTGTACTAGAGGTAGAGGAAGAGGAAGAGGTGGAGTAATCACATGCTTCACATGCGGGAAAAATGGGCACAAGTCTTATGAGTGTCCAGAGAAAAAGAAGGACGTTGGAGAAGCTCACATCGCCGAGGCACAGAGGCGAGATGTTGAAGTAGAAGACACTGAAGGCGGAAGATCGCTCATGATGCGAAAAGTCCTTTTGATACTCGAGAAGGAGGTGGAGAGTTCAGTCCAAAGGACCAAACTTTTTAGGACTACTTGAAAGACCAAGTACAGGGTGTGCAATGTCATTGTTGATAGTGGTAGCACGGATAATCTCGTATCTACATAAATGGTAGAGAAGCTGGAGCTGGAGACGACTGATCATCCTAGCCCATACAGAGTTTCATGGCTACAGAAAGGACACCAGGTAACTGTTACTAAACAATGCTTGGTTGAATTCAAGATAGGGGGATATAATGATAAGATTTTATGTGATGTCATTCCTATGGATTTTTTTCATCTATTGTTGGGTAGACCATGAAAATATGATAGAAATGTGATTCATGATGGGAAAATGAACACATACACCCTGGAGAAGAATGGGAGGACACACATGTTGCTTCCGATAAAAGATAAGGAGGTGAAGCCGGAAGTAAGCAACACAGTACTTCTCATGAGAGGGAAGGAACTCCTTAATGAGGTGAAGAAGAAGGAGGATCCACAATTCTTTGTGGTCAGGAAACCGAGGATTGTTCTGACTATCTCAAGAGTGGATGATTTACCAGAGGAGATTCAGGAACTGCTGGAAGAGTTCACTGACATCATAGTGGACGAACTACCTCGTTCGTTGCCACCAATAAGGAGTGTGAGTCATCATATTGATCTCATACCAGGAGCCAGTTTTCCAAACAAAGCCACGTACAGATTGATGCCGCAGGAGAATGAGGAAGTTAAAAGGCAAGTCCAAGAGTTATTGGAGAAAGGTTTGGTCAGGGAAAGCTTGAGTCCGTGTGCTGTTCCAACAATACTCAATCCAAAAAAAGATGGAGGTTGGAGAATGTGTACCAACTCATGAGCCATCAACAAGATAACCATCAGGTACAGATTTCCATTGCCGAGGATGGATGATCTAATGGATTGTTTAAGTGGAGCAAATTTTTTTTTGAAGATTGATCTCAAGAGTGGATATCACTAGATTCATATGAGAGAAGGTGATGAATGGAAGACAGCATTCAAAACAAATGAAGGTTTGTATCAATGGCTTGTTATGCCGTTTGTCTTAACAAATGCACCGAGTACCTTCATGAGGTTGATGAACGAAGTCTTGAGGGAGTTCATCGGGAAATTTGTCATCATGTATTTGGATGACATACTAATTTACAGTAAATCAGTAGCAGAGCACTTGAAGCATTTGGCTACAGTGATGCAGAGACTACAGCAGGAGTAGCTATTGATAAATATGAAGAAGTCCTCATTTATGAAGACAGAGCTCATTTACTTGGGGTTTTTTATTTCTACGAATGAGTTGAGGATGGATCCAGATAAGGTGGAAGTAATTAAGAATTGGCCATCACCGAAGAATATCCTTGAGGTGAGAAGTTTTTATGGTTTGGCTAGTTTCTACTGAAAATTCATCAGGAATTTCAGTGGAATTAGTGCAGCAATGATGGATACAGTGAAGAAGCAGCATAAGTCTTTTCACTGGACAGCAGAGGCTGAGAAAAGTTTCAATCTATTAAAATGGAACATTACAGAACAACCAATTTTGGTGTTGCCGGATTTCCAGAAGACATTTCAGGTAAAATGCGATGCAAGCGGATTTGCAGTAGGGGTAGTCTTAAGTCAAGAAGACAGGCCGATAACATATTTCAGTGAGAAGATGAATGAGGCAAAATTGAAGTACTCCATGTATGATAAGGAGTTCTATGCTATCATACAGGAATTGAAGAAATGGAGGCATTACTTGATAACAAAAGAATTTGTATTGTACAGTGACAATCATGCATTGCAGTTTGTGACTCAACAGGAAAAGTTGAATCAGAAACATGTAAAATGGGTTGAGTATATGCAGAATTTCACATTTGTGATAAAACATATTTCTGGTACTGCTAACAAAGTTGCTGATGCTTTGAGCAGGAAGTGTTTGTTGTTGCAGGATTTCCTAGTCAAAACATTGGGTTTTGATGATCTCAAGGACATGTACACAGATGATCAGGATTTTGGAGAAGCGTATGAAGCAGCTGAGAATCCAGTTCTCAGAGATAGAATCCCTTGGATAGAATACATGATCTAGGAAGGATTGTTGTTCAGAGGCAATCAGCTGTGTATTCCGAAATGCTCCATGAGGGAGAACTTTTTAAAGGAGAAACACAGTGGGGGATTGGCAGGACATTTTGGTCACGACAAAACATTTGTGAAACTGAATGAGTCATATTTTTGGCCGGGAATGCGAGCAGATGTCAAGAGATTCATTGAAAGATGTAAAGTTTTCCAGCATTCGAAGGGGAGGAAGCAGAATGCAGGATTTTATCAACCATTGCCCATACTAGAAAGGCCGTGGGATGCGATTAGCATGGATTTTGTATTGGGGTTGCCAAGAACACAAAGAGGTGTTGATTCAATCTTTGTGGTGGTGGATAGATTTTCCAATATGGCACACTTCATTCCATGTCAGAAGACTAGCGATGCGACTCACATCGCGAACCTATTTTTCAAGGAGGTCGTTCGACTTCATGGTTTGCCGAAAAGTATAGTTTCGGACAGAGATACTAAATTCACAGGAAATTTTTGGAGGAGCTTATGGAAGAAGCTGGGGACTAACTTGTTGTTTAGTTCAGCTTATCATCCTCAGACGGATGGGCAGACAGAGGTGGTCAACAGAAGTCTGGGAGACTTGCTGAGAATCTTGGTGACAGAGCACCATAGCCAGTGGGACAATATATTGCCACAAGCAGAGTTTGCATATAACGACTCAGTGAATCAGAGTACAGGGAAAATTCCATTTCAGATCGTATATGGGATGAAGCTGAGAGGAGTTTCTGAACTGAGGGATTCAGAACAAACTGCGACTAGCAGCGCTAGTGCAGAAGAATTCACTGAAGCGATGAAGGAACTTCACAGCCAGGTGAAGAAGCAATCGCTGGAATCAAGTCAGGAATATAAACGCAGAGCTGATCAGCATAGGAGACAACTTTAGTTTGAGGTTGGTGATCTTGTTCTGGCACACTTGAGGAAATAAAGGTTCCCTAGGGGAACATACAATAAGTTGAAGATGAAGAAAATCGGGCCATGTAGGGTCTTGAAAAAATTTGGGGCGAACGCTTACGAGATTGAATTACCCGATGGGATCGAAATTTATCCGATATTCAATGTCTCAGATTTGTACCCATACAGAGCTGAAGAAGTAGAGATTGGAGTTGAACAACCAGTGATCCAGTGGATGAAACAGATGCCAGTTGTAGAGAAACCGCAGATGGAGTGCATACTGGGCAAGAGAGTGGGCAAGAAGACCAGAAGGAAAGAATACTTTGAGTATATGGTCAAGTGGAAGAACCATCTAGTTGAAGATGCCAGCTGGGAGATTGAAGCGGAGATACAAAAGCATGGACAGACCGTGCAGGAGCTCATGGACAGGAGCCCATGAAATTTTTCAAGCGAGGGAGTATGATGCAGGAGCATCGCCAGCACATCAAGCGAGCCAGCGTGGAAGCCAAAGGACAGGTGGACAAGCCAGCACAAATTTTGAAAACACCCTGAAGATGTTGCGCGATCTTAAATGTAGCAATTAAGAAAGAGTGCACTTGTATATTGTAATGGACCTTGAGCGGATTGCTCTCGTCCTTAGTAGGTAGACGACATTTAAGATAGTTAATGTAAAGTAGATAGAATTTAATTCTATACTAGACAGCTTTAGAGCGCAAGAGGGAAACAGGATATAGACACCCTCATTGTGCATTTGTAAGAGAGAGAATTCTAGAGCATTATAGCAAGAGCAAGCAGAGAGTTGTGTGAAGAACACCCATGTACAGATATTTGAATTAATAGAAGAAAGCTTTGATTCAAATTCATGGTTTTGTGTCTGTTCTCTGTGTATTGATGTGGATATGCTCATGAATGTTTGCTTCCAGTTATACATTTGCTTTTGTATGATGTGTATATGATTTCATGTGTGAATTGAAGTCTAAGAGGAAGAAGGAATGAGTTTCAATTGTTTCTCTATTTGAGCTAGAGAATTCCTGCAAGGAGTGCAATTGAAGTGTCTGCAAGGAGTGCGTTGACAGAGGGTTCTGATAGAGATAAAATTATGTTCTCATTCACCCCAGAAGGTGCAGTTGGGCACAAGAGCCGTGCAAGGAGTGCACAGGACGGGAAAAAGCTTCAGGGTTGCGAACCTGAGCAAAGAATTGAGGGACTGTTGCTGCAGGTGTGCGCAGGTTCAAAGACTTCAACACTTAGATGTGGTCGGAGGTTTGCCGCAAGGAGTGCGTGCAAAGTTTCTTTCTGAGGACTTGAAAGTCGTGGAAATCTCAGGAAGGATAGGCCTTTGAATTGGTTGAAGGACAATGCAGAGGAGTTGTGCCTTGAGGGCTTGCAAGAAGTGTCGCAGGGTTTGCAAGTAGGCGAATGAGTTCCGTGGAGGGGAACACTTAGTTGTTTCACAGGTTTCATCAGGAAGAACAGACGGTCGGTATTCTCCGAGGAGAATTCGTGATACTCCGAGGGCCGTTAGATCTTAGAGAGGTGCAGGGGAGATACGACGACGTATTCCCAGAGGGTTTAAAGCTCAGGAGGGACAGAGCCATTGATCAGAACCACGAGGGTCGTTGGATCCACACGTATATCGTGGATCGGGGACTTGTGGAGTGAAACTCCAAACCATTGCAACGAAAATTGCGAAATCGCGATACACGATTTCCTGACAGTTAAAGGATAGAATGGGCCACAACGGAGTTAGTGGAGGATAGGTGGCACACCGTATCGGAGTTCGAGAAAAGTAAAGTCCCGAAACATTGGACATCAGGATTCACGATCCCGCGAAGTCCGAAATCCTGACGAGGTGACGGGACCGTTGAAAATTCAAAGCCGTGAGCTCATCGGAGTTTTGGCGCATCGAGACTCAGGAGTCGGAGAACCGAGTTGCTTAATATCGCGAGTAGCGAAATCGCGATAGGAGAAGTCCCAATAGGTAAGGGAAAAGTTCAGCGTTGACTTGCATCAGCATTCAGGGATTCAAGAGTGCAGTGCTCGACCATTGGACTCGCGAAGTCGCGAGTTTCGATTCCCTGATAAGTAAAGAGAGCCGACAACCTGTCTAGGGTTTTCTTCATTTCTTTGTTTCCTTCCGAAGTATTCTAGTCTTGTCATAGGTCACAATAGAGGTTCATACCTCTCGAAGCTAGCATAATATTAACAGTCTCTATCCTATAAGGTATATATCTTAGCATAATATCTCATAGAAAATGATCTCAAAACGTTCTGAACAATATATTTGTCTTCTACTATTTCACCCAATGCTCTGACTGTGTTGACTATCCCATCTACTCTTTGAAAATATTCTGGAATATTGTCTTCTTCCTTCATATTTAGATTTTCAAACTGTGCTCTAAGTGTTTGAAATTTGGATGTTTTTACCTTGCCATCTCCTTCGTAAATAATTTTAATTTTGTCCCATAATTATTTGGCTGATTTGCAGTGCATTACTTTTACAAATACATTTCTGGATTATCCACTCAAAATGGCATCAACAACTCTTGAATTGTCATTGCATATCTTATTTTTCATTAGATTCAGTTGGTGGGGAAGATGGTGTAGTGTAGAGATCTTCTACATATTTCCAAATATCAAATCTAAGTTCCATCAGATGACTCTTCATTCTTATTCTCCAAAACAAATAGTCATCTCCTTTGAACCACGGTGTTAGTTTGGATGACATTCCTTGTTCCTGATCCATTGGATTCTTCAGGATCTACCTTCCAATGGTTATGTTATGGTGAAGAAACCTTTCTCTGATACCAATTGTTGGAAACACTAAGAGGGGGGGGG
>ML790973.1:447095-458139 GCA_009831015.1 Picea engelmannii
CTACAGAAAGAATCAAAGCATCTTGTAACACATCACCTGTTACATTTGCTTCTTGATTTCTCTCCTGTTGTCCATCTCTTTGTTTCTTTGGAGCTCTGCAATCTTTCTTCAGATGTCCTCTCTTCCCACAATTCCAGCACTCTATCTTTCCAAGTCTGGATTTGGATCTTCCCTTCCTATAATTCCCACGGTTCACTGAGCCCTTTCCTCTATCCTTTTGTCTTCCCTTGTTCTCCATGTTCAACACATTACCTGATGTCTCACTTGTGCTTTTCCGTCGCATTTCCTCACTAAGTATAACACCAACAACATCATCAAATTTTAAAGTATTTGATCCAGAGACAGAGTTACTTACAGACATGAACAAGCCATTCCATCTTTCTGGCAATGAACACAAGATTAGAAGAGCCCTAACCTCATCATCAAAGTCCAATTTTATAGAACTTAGTTGATCAGTAACCGTATTAAATTCATTTAAATGATCTGCAACAGACCCACCTTCTGGCATCTTCATATTAAATAATCTCTTGATTAGAAATACCTTATTAGACATTGAGGTTTTTTCATACAGTTTATCCAATGCATCCATTAGATCCTTTGTTGTCTTTTCTTTCGAAATATTGAAAGCCACCAACGCTGCCAAGCTCAGCCGTTTCATTCCAAGATCCTTTCTGTCAAGAATCTCTCATTCTTCATCCTTCATGGCCGTCGGCTTCTTTGCTACTCTACCCAATGGTAGGAATATATCCTTCTGATATAAATAATATTCCATATGCATCTTCCATAGCTGGTAGTTTTGGACGTTAAATTTCTCGACCCTAAACTTTCCATCTTCTAACATTGCTCCCACTTGAACCAGGAACCCTCTTTTCCTGTGAGTTACCTTTCGCTCTGATACCAGTTGTTAGAAAAATAGGACCACGGAGCAATAAAATAAAACAAATGCGGAAACAAAACATAGAAGATACACAATACAATAGAGACATAGATTTACGTGTTTCACCTAGTTTGGGCTACATCCACCAGAGAAATTTCCAGGTCCTTCCTTTATTATTATCCATCAAATGAAGGGATACAACCTACAACAAAACTCGTTGTAACTTCCTCTTCTTTCTCTCACAGTATCCTCTCACAGAATACAATCCTCACCATAATGCATAGCCAGAATACATTTCCCTCATAACAGAGGGTTGCCTTTTAGGGAAAAAAACCCTAACATAATTTCTACCGTTAGATCTGCGACCTTATAATGAACAGTCCAGATTTACAATGAAAATACAATATACATTTACAAGGAAAATTTTCCTTCGGGGGCTTCGCCCACGAACCCCCATCGGGGGACGCTTCCCTTGAATCCCCGCTGGGGGCCTGCTTGCCTACAAGCTCCCCAGTCGGGGGGATAGACCCCATGAACCCCGCAAAGGGGGTACCCCACCTCTGCACTCCCCCGTATGGAAGAGTGTACATACTTATGGGGTGTAAAGTCTTCATGGGGTATTAACATGGCTGAAAGAAAGGACCTCTGAATCAAGAACATAATCAAGCTCCACAACCAACAATTGGCTTCGTGCAACTGTGCCTTTTCTTCATCGAACTTTTCTTGGAGAGTGTTCGTTTCCTATTCGGTAGCTCGACGTTGTTCTACAAGTACTCCCTATACTTGTACCAAATCCTGGGTGGATTGCGCTGTTTCCTCTTGTGCTCATCGAAGACGATCTTCAACTGTATCAGGTATTCGGTGGGGTTGAGCTAGCTCATCTCCCACTTTTGTCTCTCTTATCATAGTGAAGACTATGCGATTGGATTGTAGGGCTTACTATACTCCTCGGAGTTCAGTCGTGATTTGATCATACAAATCATCTTTCTTTGCTTCTTTCTTCTCTTCTATCTCCAACAAAGCATCATTCAGGGTTGCTACAAGGAAGTCAAAGTCATAAGAGGTGAGGACAGTCTGCATATTAGTCATAGTGGCCTTCAATTTCTTCTGGGAGGAAGGTTTCAGAGGTGAACCTTTCCTCTTCTTTAGGGGATCAGCCTTGTCACCCTGCCACTGCTCGAACTTTGTGTCATTCAACTCTGCATCATCACCTCCTTGATCGGGTGAGATGGAAACGGTCTTCATGGATGCGTTGTCTAAATCATGGACCTCTTCGGTCTTCTTTGTCTTGCTCAGCCCAGTTGTATCCTATGCAGTTTTTGGACTGTCTATATCGGATATCTCCACAGGTTCTGCTGGAATGAGGAGATTCATCGACCAATACTTGGTGATCTCCTCCAAGTCCTCCTTCGTTATCTTGTAGTAGGACTAAAGTTCCTTCTTGTGCTCATCATTTCACGTTGTGATGTAAATGAAATGGTGATCTGTGCTGAATTCAATCAAAGGCTGGAACTGGTGTAAAGTATTCAGATTTATGCAAGGCCCAGACTGTATGGATACCTTCAACTGGTTGTAGTATGCATGAAATACAGCATTGGAATTCCACTGTTTATTCATGTCGCTTGAATACCACAATGTGTTGAACTTTGCAGCCAATGGTTCAAAGGGATTGATGTCCAGGAAGGTCCCACCTTTCGGCATCTCCCAGGTAATGAAAGTGATCAGGATCAATAGCCAGCTAAAGTGGAATTTGTACCCTTGATCTTGCGCTTCTCTGCAGTCAAACTCTAATTGGTTTACTAGGTACTTTGCCCAATTCATTTGTAGGCCCTCCGTGCACGTCCCTGCGAGGTTGAATACAAAACAAGTCACTTGGGTGGGTTGGTTATTGCGTACTAACTTTCCCACGATCAATTGACAGGCGAGGTGCATTGTGCCACTCTGGATAGAAGCTACCTTGTAGCCTTGTGTGCCCTTCTCGACATTTCCATAAGTGTCCTTGATCCTTTGAGCAGGAGCATGGTCCATGGATTTTCCAGGATATAAATCATGTTGGTCGAGTCCCTGCATACTAAGCCCGGTGATTCGATTTATCAATGTCAGATCCACTGTTATGCGACGGTTTAACCATAGATAACCTCCATGGTAACAAGACAACAAGAATTTGACACATGCATTCACCTCCTGGTGTCGTCCGAAGTGCGGAATCTTCATAACGTTCAATAGGGTGGATTGCGCGAGGTTATGGGTCCATGACTGAGGGACAATCTTCAAATTCTTTCCCTTTGTTCTGGTCAGTTACTTATGTGGGGCGAGCATGTTGTAAACTTTTCGGTCTCTGAGGTTGAAGTCGCTAAACTTCAACGTTGCAATCTTATCTTGGTCTGTGCGAACTACGCGTATCCCTTTTGGGAGGTACACAGTGACCAAGGCATACTCAAAATATCTAGGTACGTTGTCGCGGTTTACAACACCACTTAGAGGTGGTATATAAGTAGTTAATATGCTCATAATCAAATTAGAATTCGCGAGGTCATCCCTATGCTTGGTTTTCTTCTCATCTGATGGTTGGGATGGTCCGGATTGAGCAGTTGACAGAGAGGCCGACAGTCCTCTTGTGGATGTTGCTTGTACACCTATGGATAATCCTCTCTCCGACATGACTCTTTCAGTCATCAGGTCGATCAAAACTTCCTCAACAACTCTTTCTGCAGCTCTCAACTCATCCGACATACACGCTCATGGTTAATAATATGAGGTTTGGGGGGGTAGCTTAGACACAGTAACGAGAGAGAGAGAGAAGAAGCACGATGATCATGGTATAAAGTCAACGTAGTCTGTGGGCTCAAATTCTCAATTGGAAAAAGTGTTCTCGGTGCATGGCGTGGTGGGATAAATAGGTAACTCGACACCGGGTCGCTTGCAACGGGTATGAGGTATTCATTAACTCGGTTCTGTCCATTATGGTGCAGTCTCAATGGTCAGATGGCGAGCTGGCTAGCCATAAATGGTTTTCTATCTATTTGGAGCATTGATCTAATGGTTATAACATTCCCCAATGACTATATTGCTTCGCCATGGCAAAGTTCCCCATGTTGCTGTTTTGATATCCCGGCGAAGCTCCAATTTTGCAAATTTTCCTTTTGTGAGGTTCACTCTGGGACCTTCTGTAACTTTTCAATCTTATCCCTCTTCTTACTTAGCTTTCTAGCCTTCTTTCTAGTGAGTTTCGTATCAGTATGCCTTTTTCCATTTCGATTCTTATCTTCTATTAACATAGTTACTTCGCGCTATTGAAATTATTTCTTAGGATTCAGGGGTAGTACCTCTTCTTTGTCTAGGATAAGTATTTCAGGATTCTGTTGGTCTTCTAATGTTCTTTCAACTTCGACATCTGGGTCTCTAGTGTTAAATAGCTTCTATCCATTCTCTTGTTCTACAATCAAGTGTGTGATCCTTCTAGTCATGAATTCTTTTAACTCCTGCTTCTGTTGTTATAACACTACTTCTTCTTCTTTCCTTCTGGCCTGGTCTCTTTCAATCCAAGGGATGGATAGTAACATGGTAAACGGGGTGTTTTCTTCAATGAATTTAACAATCTCAAAAAATTCTTCTGTCGAAGTTCCATTAACGTGCATAGGTATACGAGCGAGCTTCCCACAGAGGTTTACCATTTTTCCTCTGAATAATCGTATTCCTCCTAATGAAGGAATCATAACAGGCTTCCCTATAGCTTCCCAAGTTCTCTCTTTCATGATATTCACCTATGTTTCCTCATCCAGAACAGAGTCAATGTCGAAGTATCCTATTCTTTCTTCGATGCATTCTTTTTCTTTGAATATCCCTGATAAGTTGATATGTTGGTGGTCATTCAGGGTTTCTTTCATCTGTAACAACACTTTCTATGATTCTTTCTGGGATTATTCCATTTCTAGATCTGCCTTAGGGTTTTCCTAGTTCAGATTCATTCTTTCAACTTTAGCAATCATTCTAGGCCAATCCAATACTTCATGGTCCATAGCTTTGCAACAAAGACAACTAGGTCTTCTTCCAGGGAATTCCTTAGCAAAATGTCCTGGTCTTCTGCAACTGTAGCATAGGGTTAATCCTCTCTTTCTTTTAAATTATTCCCAACTTCTCCTGTATTGTGCGCTAGGAGCATAGGAGATAACCTGCAACAAATTCTCTCTAGGATCCTGCATCCATTTGTTAGTCCAAACATTCTTTCTATGCATAGGTATAACATATCTTTCACTATTCTTGTCAGATATATTAATATCAAATCTTCCTTCATCTATCAATACCCTAGTTTTCGAACTGGGATAGACTCTATTAAACATACCTGGATCCATACTCTAGAAACAAAAATTTCCACTTATCTTATTTCTACAGAGCACAAGGCTTCCATATCTAAAACTTTTCACTATTCTTACCTTTATAAGAGCATAGAGATTGTAGATCTTACCTCTTTTAATCATAAATTCTCACTTTTACCTTTCTTAGAGCACAAAGCTTTCAGATCTTGCTTCTCTCCTTCAGATCCGACTTCTTTTCTTCAGATCAGGCTTCTTTATTTTAGCACAAAGCTTTATAAATCAAGTAGAATACTGTGTACTAGAGAGACAAATCTATGCACAAAACTTTCACAACTTCAGGACGAATCTTTGCACAAAGCTCCTTCTTTCTCAGTTCCCAACAATCACAGTTTCAGGTCCTGGCAACAGAACCATTTGTTGGCACAGGGGTAGAACCAGGGTTCAATGCTACAACAACGCACCAACAAAACCCTAACTATCGACCCTTTCGGCAACACCTGCAAAGCAGATGAAGTCTCACTCGAGGTAGAGGCATGGGTGGCTACGAGACTCAGGTGTCTACAACCTTAGCTGGGACACAGATATGTGATTATGATACTTAATAGAGAACTTAGCACTATCAGATCCTCAATATGTATTCAATACCTACTTCACTGATAAAACATATCTTTACAACATTCACACTGATCTAATGTAATTAAGCACTTAGCACAAATAGATGGGTCATATCTAGCAGAAGCAAGTACTAAGCACATTCATAGAAGTCAGATCTAACATTCATAGAACAAAGAATAAGAAGACCTATCTATATATATCAAAGAACTTAGCTAGAGAGTCATAAACACATTAATATAAGAACAAAGCATAACAACAGAGTGTTTATGTGGTTCACCCCCATCCTGGAGCTACGTCCACCAACTCTTCTTCTTTATTGTCTTCAGTCAATTAGTTACAAGCACAGAGCCTCAAAACCCTTACTTCGCACAGGACAAAATATCTGTGCAGCTCGCTAGATCCTTCTTCCTTACATTCCAACACTAAGCCTTCGACAATATTGCTATAATGACTTTCACTTAGCTCTGAAAGTCTGACACAGTCATGCACAAATCACTTACAGACTCTACTTGCACTTAGCATACATTCACATCACATAGATGCACCACCACTTCTATCTAGCCTAAGCATCTATTTATATATACAAAATAGGCCTAAACATGGGTAAACCCATGGGATGAGATCCCATTCCCGTTACATATTCCCACATCCCAAAAAGAACCCAAAAAGGGGTCGAGATCCAGCGATCTATGCTTCGTCTTGCGCTCCTCCTTCGACAGGCTGTCGAAGTCCAAAAATAGGTCAAACTAGACAGGATATCCACAAAACCTGGTCAAGGGCCAACAACCATCATTATTTCCATCATTCTACCATCACACTACCTAGAAGGGATATTCAAGAGTAATGGATCCAATCTTGTAAGGGATGATTTATTTTATTTCTATTGTGAAAACTTGATGTTGAGAATTCTTGTAGATCTGAACATTGATATTTTCCTTTTAAATCTATGTTGAATCTCGATAAGGTGTGTGGTAGCCTAAGGGAATACATTTCAGAGAATGGAATCCACCCTTTGAGTTTTGCAGATTGAAGGGGAAACGAGATTTGTTGATTGGGATGTTGGAATGAGTGAATATGATGGAGAGTAGTGGAAATTGAGTTGAGAGAGTACTTGTTTGTCCTTGTGGACTCATAGCCCTAGCTCATTGGTGGCATGTTTCCGAAATAACTAGTACATGAGCTCCTATGGTTGGGTGGAACATCCCACATCAACAACCAGTTGATTTCTTTCATTATGAAATATAATTTTTCTATTATCTGTGCTTTTAGGTTGTTTTTTATGTGTAAAAATTGGTTAAATTGCACGAGTATGCATGTCATTATTCATGTATAGGTTCATCGTATGGCATAGCATAATAATTATATGGTATAATATTTTAAAGGTATGGTGAATTTTTGGAAATTGGAGAAAATTTCTTAGTACCCCACAATTTGAACATGTATAGGGGTGGTTGAATATGTTACAATGGTCATTTCAAGATTATTACTTGTGATAAATATCACCATCACACCATTATGTGTGAATCATGTGAGAAATATAAGGTTTATGTATGTTGTACACATTCTCAAAGACATGTTTTCATAGTATCCCAACTCCTTCTTACCATGAAGTACTAAAACTTAAAATAATAATAAGAAGAAGAAGTTTAAGAGTTTATCAAAACCTTTCATATTAAACCTATTTAAGAAATGAAGAATTCCCATTATTTCATTTTTGAATTTACATATCATTAAATTGTGGAAATATGGGGATCAACCTAGATCATGAATAATCCTCACACTAACATAATAATATATTAATATGTATTGATGTGAATGGGTTGATTAATTACAAGGATAGATCCTCAATTTATAAGATAGAGGAGCCCCAACAAACAACTAAGATTATATGGGAAGTTGAAAGAACCTACATGAGCTTAACTCACATTGTTTTCATGCATTTATAAATAAATACAATATAAACAAACACACCAACGACCCCCATAAGAGAAACATAAGGAGGAACAAAGAAGAACAAAGATGGATCTCGATAAGAAGGAATGATAAGGTACCCATGTACAAACTCTGATAAATAAATAAAAGGAGAAAAACCTGTAGGAAAAAGGTCCTCTCCTAAAGAGAGAAAAATGACAGTGTCGAAAATGGAGTTGGAGCTGAAACTGAAGAAGATCCCCAAAAATATTCATTAAAAATATAGAGCATGTGGCCTGTGGCGGTTGAAATATCCAATGAGGAAGTATGACCTAACTATGAAGAGGAGGATCAAGTAAACTCAAAGAACATGGTTGAATTCTAAATATGAAGAGAATTGGTTGCAATGGCATGAGAATGGAAAACAATGAAAACAATCACATAAATGATTCAAAAAATAGGTGTTACTGAAGAACCAGAACAAAGGATTCAAGAAAAAGAAAACACCATCAACCATAAAAAAGACAATGAGGCCCATGGATGTTGAAAAATACTAACATGAAGTATAGCCAAAACTCTAAACAGGGCCAGTTAACCCCACACTATCAATGCCATCAATTATCCATGTGGAAGAAATTCTCAAGCAAAGACATTGATCCTATGAGATGAGTCATGACTCATAAATCTTGTTCAATCGACAAAAAATCATAAAATGAGTGTCCTTATGGATGACAATCCATCTCGCCAGAGTGCATGGGTCACTAGCCACTACAACCTCTAAGTCAAAATAAGAATGGTGCTTGATACAAGGATCACTCTTAAGATTCTTGATCTCAATTGAACATGGCGAGTAAAAATCACCTGAGGAAGCATTGCATACCACCACCCCACAATGTTGAAAATGACTGGAAAATATGATGGAAAATGATGTCGCAACTAATGAATAATGTATGGAGTACGAGATAAAGGTGGAAAAGATGCAAAACAACTTAAAAAAGAAACACTCCAAAGTGGCGAGCTCCAAGAGACAACAAAACAAGGCAATACATGGAGACAAATATATAGTTATGTTGGTATTTTCATTGATTACTACTATAGCATAAATGTACTTTTACACTCCTAAAACTATATGCATGAGTGGCACGAAATCCACTACTCAAAGGTGCACAATGAGAGGTACCATAAATAATCATCATGGACAACAATCCTCCATATGGGTTCCTGCAAACAAGGCCATCTTAGGTACCCATTTACAAGTGAGGAATTGATTTTCTTAACTTATCGAGCTCTGATACCATGTGGAGATTCATGGATCATCTCGGATCATGAATGATCGTCATACTATCAGAATAATCTATTAATCTATACTGATGTGAATGAGTTGATTAATTACAAGGAGAGCTCCTTAATTTATAGGATTGAGGAGGCCCACCAAACACATAGGATTAGTTGGACAATTGAAAGAATCTACATGAACTTAACTCACACAGTTTTCAAATGTTTAGAAATAGATACAATATAAACAAACACACCAACATAAAATTAATTTAACCACAATCAAAATCAATAAATATAAAACCTAAATAACTCAAAAAAAATAAAACAAATAGGCAATTTCAAAATGAACATTAAATGTGTAGTAGAGAAACCGGCTAAGACCAATTCTAGATTTACTTTATTTTATCTACGTGCCTTTTCATCTTGAAGGGAAAATAAATAACTTTAACATCTAACATTTGTTTTGATTGTGAATGGGCAAGGTGTGACCAATGATATTTTGGGACCTTAGACGATCATTCACAGTCCCATATGCTTATCAAGTTTTTAAAGTATGAGAAATTTATCATATTTTTTTAATAGTCTTGGAGATGGAGTCAACCCCAAATATCTACTATCTAATTTACCTCGAAGTAATGGTTAATCCGAGAAAAACTTATAGCAGAAAAAAGAGAGGTATGCATTCTAGGTTTTTGATACATGTGAAGAGACAAAAATAGATTAAAAATACTAAACAATAATATATATATATATATATATATTTGAAATCTGCGTAACCGACTCGATCTATGTCTATAATTTTGTCAACAACTGAATTGTGTAGCCTATAGAAAAAAAATTTCAAAGACAAATATATAGAGGGGTATTCACAAAAATGGAGGTTTTTATGAATTTGCAGACCGAACCACTAGGTTTGTCATCTCAAACCTAATTTCGATCCAACCAAGTCAACATACACATTGTCAATCCCACCTAAAAAATTTGAATTCAAATAAGCGTGCACATGCTCTAGGAATTCACATGTGCTATAGGAGTGTGCACATGCTATAGGAGAGTGCACACGCTACAAGAACATGTGGAATCTCCTCTTTGTATTTCTCTCTCCCCCTCTAAAACTATCACTCACTTTCCCTCTCCCCCCCTCATCCCTCTCTCTCTCTCTCTCCCCCATGCCATTATCTCTACTACATATACCCCTATCTCCTACATTTACCTCTCTCTCTACCCCCCTCTTTATATTCCTCTCACACTTTCTATTGCCTTACAATGTCTTTATCTATCTCCCTCCCACACACACTTTCTACACCCCTATATGTCTTCCTCTCTCTCCCTCCCACACACTAACACACTCACTCTCTACCTCCCATCCCCCCTCTATTTCTTCCTTTGTCTCCCTCCCACACTCTCATACACACATTTTTGATCCCCCCTCTATGTATTCATCTCTCTCCCTCCCACACTTTAACACACTCACTCTCTACCTTCATAGATTTTCTACCTTTATCTACCTCCATAATTTCCCTCTTACTTACACGAGTACCTATATGAACATAACCATGGACTAGACCATGAACTAGACCTAGACCATCACCTAGACCCCCCTATCTCTATATGCCCCCTCATTTTCCTCTCTTCCTCTGACTCTCTCACTCTCATTATCTCCCCCCATGACCTATACCACGACATAGAGATATATCTAGAGTTAGATGTTTAACTAGATATTGGCTTAGACCATGAAATAGACCCCCCATACTCTCACTCTCTACCCCCCGTACTCTCACTCTCTACCTCCCTTCTTTGTCTACCTCTCTCTTCCTCCCACATTCTCTCACACGTAATTTCTATCCCCCATTAAGATATTTATATATCTCTACTCCCCCACCTCTATCTCCCCCATTCCTCTCATAGTCAGTCTCACTCTCTCTCCACCCCCTCCTCCTTCCTTCCCTCTCTCTCTCCCTCTCCCTCTCACTATATCTCTGCTCACCCCGTTGTTTTTCATCCCCCCTCTATTTGTTTCTCTTCCCCCCCCTCTCACACTCAAACA
>ML790973.1:458486-496824 GCA_009831015.1 Picea engelmannii
ACTCCACCCTACTTTCTCTTCCCCCCTTATTATTACTCTCTCTCTCTACCGACTCTCTTTGTCTCCCTCTCCCTCCATCTCACACACTCAAACACTCCTTGTGAATCCCCCCTATCTTTATTTATCTTCCCCCCCTCTCACACTCACACATTCTCTCTCTACCCCCTCCTCCCTCTATATCTCCCCATCCCTCTCTTTCTCTCCTACATATACCACCACTTTCTCTTTGTCATTATTAGTCTCACTCTCACTATATCCTTCTTGCTCTCTCTCCTCTACTCTCCCCCCATGTCTCTCTTTATATATCTCTTCCCCCCTTTCCCTCTATCTCCCCCCTTCCTCTCACTATCATTCTCAATCTCTCTCCATGCCTTCCTCCCTCCCTCTCTCTCTCCCCCTCCCTCACACTATGTCTCTTCTCTCTCTCTCATATATCCACCCCTCCCCACTATGTATCCCCCCTTCCTCTCACACTCTCTCTTCCTGCTCTCTTTATCTCCCTCTCCCTCCCTCTCACACACTCAAACACACATTTTCCAACCCCCCTCTCTAAATTATTTCTCTTCCCCCCTCCCACTCACACATTCTCTCTCTCTCCCCCCTCCTCCCTCCCATTATCTCTCATATATTTCTCTCCTATATCTACCACCTCTTTTTCTCTCTCATTGTTGTTGGTATCACTCTCACTATATCCTCCTCCCCATGTCTCATATACTCTCTCCCCATTTATCTCTTTATATATTTCTATCCCCCCTTCCCTCTATCTCCCCCCTTCCCCTCACACTCATTCTGACTCTCTCTCTCCTTGTTGTTAGTCTCACTCTCACTCTCTCTTTTCCTATGTATCTCTCTCCCCCCTTGCCTCCTCCTCTTTTCCCCTAGTTATAACTCCCTCTCTCTATCCATCTAAAGGCTAGGCATGTCTCACAAAAAATAAAGGATACATGTGTAACAAATAAATGTAGCCTCGCATGCAAGGTGAGTGTTAAGTTTTTGTTCTTCTTCCAATGGAATCTTACTTATAGGAGTAATTATATGAACATGACCATGACCTAGAACATGAACTAGAACTAGACTATCAACTAGACCCCCCTAGCTCTATACCCCCTTGTTTTTCCACTCTTCCTCTGACTCTCTCACTATCTCCCTCCATGACCTAGACCACCACATAGAGCTAGATCTAGATTTATATTTTGAAGTGCAACATTTTTAACTCCACAACAAGGAGGTCAAGAGTCCCAGAATAGGGGTTCATCGTCCCTACCTGGATTGAGCACTACACAATGAATAAATCTTAAACACATTCAGGCCGATGAAATTGGTCTAGAATCACTTGAAGGTAAGTTACCTAACTGTACTATTCGTTATCACTCTTATAAAATCATTCAAGAATATTTTGAACCGAAATCCGATGCTGCTAAATGTCAATTGTTTTTATCTTTGTTAAAATATAGAAGTTTGACCGTTGTTAGGAGAATTTTAGGCATTAAAACATTCAACAGTGTAGAAACAAGTCATCATATAGTACGAAACCTTGTAGATTATTTTCAAAGAATTGGTAATAATTATCGTTCTAAAGACCGCAACGCAACCCAATGTTTATTGTCCTAGTCAATTGTTAGCAAGATTATAGGAAAACATCATTTTCTACAACAAACCTCTCACCTCTTGAAATGAAATTCCAAACCCTTAGAAAGTATTCTCATAGAAGAGATATCCTCGACACAGGTGCCCCAATAGATTTGTGGGTCTTCACTAGAAGTATACCTCATTCTGACATGAATTTAATTGGAGCATTTAAGGGACTAGTTCAGTATTTATGGCATGATAACATATGGACCTCTTCCAACCAAAAATATGTACTAAAATTTAGAAGAGGATATAGGGACCATGAACCCCATATTAAACACAATCTTGACATTACACAAACATAATTGTATGAGAGATTCAGAACAATACATAGTGCACTTAACTTAGGCCAAATATCTTTAAATAAATGCAAGACTTGGTATGTTCGAATAAACACAATTTGTAACGCGTGTTGTTGTAGATATCACATTGAGTATGGTTATTATTATGACACACACACACACACACACACACACACACACATATATATATATATATATATATATATATTATTTTTTATTTTATTTTTCTGTGTTTTGCACAACACCCTTTTGCAGGAATGCCCAGTTATATTACCACCGTCGTCATCTAGAGACTTTATTCACAACATCATGTGTACAAGGCCGTAGGGTTTTACATTTTATCAAAATGCATGCTTATATGGGACATGCCCCAGGTGCAGTGGAATGGCATTACTAAGAAAGTGTATCCATGTAAGTGATGAGTGTGAATTGGGGAGGAAGGAGGTTTCCATGAAAATCCTTAAATATGTGACATATGATATTGATGGAGGAAATTAAAGAAAAAAGATACAATTTATTACTTCCCAAGTACGAGTTTGTGACTTCATGAAGGAATTTGTAAAAAAGACACGACATTATGTTTAGCATGTCCATCTGGCTCGATGGCAGGACGATCATTTTACAATATGCAGAGATACATTTCTTATTGGTACTATGTTATCAATGGTTGATTTTGCTGAGAACTACACCCTTCAACTGCAAAATGAGATTCAAAGACAATATTATGACTCAGAGAAGGTCATCATAATGAAACATATCACATATAGGCATGGACCAGATAGTAATGAAAAAAATAGAGTTATATTGAAAGAGTATCACTTCTACATAAGTGATGATTGATGCCATGACTTAACCTATGTACAACATTGTTTTCATTTGTTCTAGTCACCTGAAGGAGAATAACATATATATGGATAAACATTGGATTTGGTCAAATGGTTGCGCAGGTCAGTTAAAAAATTCTCATTTATTTCAATGGTTGTGTATGTTTCACAAAAAACTAAAGGTAACACACATTTGGAACTATTTTTAGTTTGGGCACGAGAAATGGGAGAATTATGGAGTAGGTGTCTTGCCTTACCTTGCCTTTCCATGCCTTCACATTCCTTTCCATGCCTTCACTTTCCTTGTCATGCCTTGCCTTCAGGTGCCATGCATTGCCTTCACTTGCCTTGCCTTGTCTTGACTTTCCTTGGCTTCAATTTCCTTGCCTAGACTTGCCTTGTCTTTCCTTCACTTTCCATGCCTTTCCTTTCCTTCACTTTACTTTCCATGCCTTGCCTTCACTTGTCATTCCTTGCCTTCACTTTCCTTTCCTTTCCTTACCTTTCCTTGTCTTTCCTTGTCCTCGCTTTCCTTTCCTTGACTTTCTTTGACTTACCTTCACTTTCCTTTCCATCCCTTGCCTTCCCTTGCCTTGCCTTGCTTTGCCTTGCCTTACCTTTCCTTAAATTTCCATTCCTTTCCTTGACTTCACTTTCCTTTCCATGCCTTTCCTTCACTTTCCTTAACTTAACTTGCCATGCATTTTCTTCACTTTCCTTGCCTGTCCTTCCATTTCCTTGCCTTTCCTTCACTTGCCATGCCTTTCCTTCACTTGTCATGCCTTTCCTTTCCTTCACTTTCCTTGGAATTCCTTTCCTTTACTTTCCATGCCTTGCCTTTCCTTGCCTTTCCTTAACTTTCCTTTCCTTATCTTTCCTTGCCTTGTCTTTCCTTGCCTTCACTGGCCATGCCTTTACTTGCCTTCACTTTCCTTTACATGCCTTGCCTTCACTTTCCTTCACTTTCCTTTCCATTCCTTTCCTTCACTTTCCTTGCCTTGCCTTTCCTTCACTTGCCATGCCTTGTCTTTCATTCACTTGCCTTATAATGCCTTGCCTTCACTTACCATTCCTTTCCTTCACTTTCCTTTCCTTTCCTTTCTTTCCCTTTCCTTCACTTTCATTACATTTCCTTTCCTTCACTTTCCATGCCTTGCCTTGCCTTCACTTGCCTTTCCATAACTTGTCTTTCCATGCCTTTCCTTAACTTTCCTTTCCTTTCCTTGCTTTCCCTTCCTTTCCTTTTCTTCACTTTACATGTCTTGCCTTGCCTTCAATTTCCTTTCCATGCCTTGCCTTCACTTTATATGCATTTCCTTCACTTGCCTTGCCTTAAATTTCCTTTCCTTGCCTTGTCTTTCCTTCACTTTCCATGCCTTTCCTTGTCTTCACTTTCCTTTCCATGCCTTTCCTTCACTTTCCTTTCCATGCCTTGCCTTCACTTTCCATTCCTTTCCTTTCCTTCACTTGTCTTGCCATGGCTTTCCTTCAATTACCTTCACTTTCCTTCCATGCCTTTCCTTCACTTTCCTTGCATTGCCTTTCCTTTCCTTTCCTTCACTTTCTATGCCTTTCCTTTCCTTCACTTTACTTTTCATGCTTTGCCTTCACTTTCCATGCCTTGCCTTCACTTGCGATGTCTTTCCTTCACTTGCCATGTATTTCCTTCACTTACCTTGCCTTCCCTTGCCTTTCCTTCACTTTCCCTGCCTTGCCTTCACTTTTCATTCCCTTACATTCCTTCAATTTTCTTTCCATGGCTTTCCTTCACTTTCCTTTCCTTGCCTTGCGTTGCCTTTGCTTGCCATGTATTTCCTTTCCTTCACTTGCCTTTCCATGCCTTGCCTTCAATTGTCATGCTTTTCATTCACTTTCCTTTCCTTTCCTTTCCTTGCCTTGCCTTTCCTTCACTTGCCTTGACTTATCACTTGCCATGGCATACCTTTCCTTCACTTTCCTTATCACTTGCCATGCCTTGCCTTCAGTTGGCTTTCCTTGACATGCCTTGCATAAACATATGTAATAAGAACTGAGAAGTGTTGGAGATACTCCAAGATACGATTTTACGGAGGAAAAAATGATAGCAAAGGCTCCCCCCCCAGTTGAAAACTGATGCTCTAGATCCAATGGAACCGACCGTTCCCCGATCCAAGTCCTAGTTTGATTTTTATCACGCTTTTCAACTCGCCTCTTCTATCCATTTAGGAACATGTGGCCAATTTGGTCCGCGGGTATAAAATCCAAACTGAGTAGCATAATGGAGTTCTTTAAGCTCCCAAAAGCATATTTTTACAAGGACCACGTGACTACACTACCCAAAAATTCTTGACACAGTGTTCTTGAAAATCGAACTCCTCTTCAAAAATTGCACTATGCCTCAATGACCAAAACCCTAGTGCCAAAGATACTCCAAGATATGATTTTCCACTGGAAAAAATGACAGCTGAGCACCCCCCCTAGTTGAAAATCGATGCTCTGGATCCAATGCAACTAGCATTTCTCCCATCTGAGTCTGGGTTTGAGTTTTATCGCAAGTTTCAACTTGCCTCTTCAAGTCATTCAAGGACATGTGGCCAATTTGTTCAGGGGGCATAAAATGAAAATTGAGTGGCATAACAAAGTTCCATAAGATCCCACAAGTCTATTTGGACAAGGACCACGTGACTACACTACCCAAAAATTCCATACACAATATTCTTGAAAAATGACCTCCTCTTAAAAAATTGTACTATGCCTCATTAGCCAAAACCCTAGTGCCAAAGATACTCCAAGATACGATTTTTTGGTGGAAAAAATGACAGCAAAGGGGCCCCCATAATTGAAACGCGGTGCTCTAGATCCAATTTAACTGATGGTTCTCCCATCCGAGTTCTTATTTGAGTTTTATCACGATTTTCATCTCGCCTCTTCAATCCATTCAAGGACATCTAGCAAACTTGGTTCGGGTCATAAAATCAAAACCAGGCAGAATAAGAGAGTTTTTAAGCTCCCAGAATTTTATTTGGCCAAGAAGCACATGACTACACTACCCACAAATTCTCAACACAATGTTCTTGAAAATCGACCACCTCTTCAAAAATTGCACTATTCCTCATTGACCAAAACCTTAGTGTTAGAGATAATCCAAGATACAATTTTCCAATGAAAAATATGGTGTCAACCTTCCCTCTCCTCTCCTTCGGGTCTGACTCAACCTCCCGGTCTAGGATTGTTCAAGTCACCAAACCGAATGGTTCGTCAGGCTCTTGATGGAACCAATTTAACTTGACACATGCCCTTTACTTTCTCGGGGCGGTTATGTGGCACCCGCAAACCCTCTCCTCAATGCTTTTCAACTCTTAACACCAACTCTACTAGCTTTCCGTACTAGGTTTCCTCCTTTATGTGACCATGGACTATGACTATGGGCCAACACTCATCACGATCCCGTACTTCAGAACTTTCGCTCATTGCTTTCTCTTTTTCCTTGATTCCCGAATCAACGAATTCTTTGGGACCAAATCTACGGTCTACGTTCTCCCCATGATCAATGATTGTGATCAATTCATGAGTTCAGACTTCATGAGTCCTCTCTTATCGAGACTCTTCTTTTCCCAACTTGTGTATCAGCGAAGTGTGGATTCCTTGCCACGCATACTATCCCAATGGATGGCTAGGATTACTTTGGCTTTCCTGGATCTTTGGGTATTCTCTCCTCGAATTTTTTCCGAAGGGTTCTTCCTCCGAAGTGCACAGATCTTTTCCATGTACCCTCCCCAGATCCAACGGTCTAGATTGAAATCGCTCTTCATGACTTTAGGTAGATATTCATTTTCTCTCGGCAAACCTTTGAAAGTTCTAGCTCCCAAACCTCTCGATCTTCTGCCACCTTTCTCGTCATCGATGATGGATGATTTCACTGTCTTCAAGACTTCGAAAAGTCCTTGAATCCTTTGCACACTTAGCACAAATTATCCTTTTGAGACTTAGGTTGTTCTCGAACACCTTATGCACTCCTTGCAGAGTCCTGCGCAGACTCTTCTGTGACTTTTCTCGACTTGAAAACCTCCAAGGTTCCCAATTCCTTTGATTTATTTAGTGGACTTCCTCCTACGTTCCTGGTAGAGCATCGCTCCTCTCCGTGAGCTTGTAAGATGGACTTACAATCTATCTCGATGCACTCCTTGTGCTCGACTCTGTTCTTTGATAGTTTCTCTCTTAGCCTTATGGAAAAGGTTAAGGCATCTCCTTTCTTTTGTCGATGCACTCTTGCAAAGCCTTCCTTCCTCGAAAATTTTCATAATTCTAGGATTCTCCTAACGATTCCAACACTTCCAACTGTGTTTTCCTTCTGCATGCTTGCACTAACTCGATGCTCTCCTGGCAGAGTGTTTCAGAGTGTTCAACAACTCCGAGTTGTGCTTCCTTCCACATAGTATTTCTTTCCAAGGTACTTAACCACCTTGAAATTTCTCCCCAATTCTGTGAATTAACCGAGTGCGCCCTCTTGGTAGCTTCTCTTCTGAATCCACTGAGTTAAGACACACACTCCTTGCATCAGCTCACAGAGTTTCCTCTCTCTGTCGTGCACTCCTTGCACTTAGCCTAGAGAACTAGACTTAATTCAACACACTCACGGATAGAAAACTATATCTCTATCCATGCAGATGATTTCTAACATTCATCTACATTTCAAATGCATGTAAAATACCTTCATAACACAACATCCATTACACAGAAATTGAAAATAGGAAAAACTGTCATTTTCTATTAACAGTGGAATGCCAAATTACAATTGTGGAGTTTGATCTACAACTGAGTCTCAACTCTCTATGTTTCTCTCCTAGATAAATCTATCTTAGCTAACCCCTACTTTGTAACAATATAGCAATTTATACAAGAGGGTCTCGGGGAGCTTCCCTCGCAAGCTAAACTAGTGGTGTCAAATCACCATTCAAAACACTTGCTTAATGGGAAAATTACAATGATGGTAATCTACTCCAAATCGGATGCAGATCCATTATGTCATCAACCACTTAATGGTGACCTTATCTCCAACTTTTGTGAAAGCATGATTTGGCTCTTCCATCTTGTCATCATTTAATGCCTGGATCACACCTTACATTCTTGAGGCAAAAATGAGAGGGCAACACCTCTCCTTCCTTGAATGCGCACCACATGAGTTAATTAGTTGGAGTGATGCTCCTGCATCATACTCCATGGCTACAAAAATCATGAGCTTGTGCTCATGAGCTTCCAGCGTGGTTGAAATCCTCCTGGATCCCAAACTTTCTCTTGGAGCTGTCTCTCTACTCCTCTGCTTCACTGCTTCTACTCCTGCATCATCCTCGCTGCTTGTGCAGGTTTCTTGTTGTCCATATTCCTCGTGCTAACTAATTCTTCTGTTGACTCCAACATCAGCTTCCTTACCTCCTCAACTACTTCATCTAGCTGCTCTATAGACTGACTTTCCTTTGGAAAACTAGCTTGTTGCATTCCTTCCTTGTTCATGCGAAAATCATGTTGATTTCCCAAGTCATATTATCCATCTCTTGTGGAATTAAATTTCCACACTGCCACATCCTCCACTTGTGCAGTCTCAATACTAAACTGTCATTCAACTACCTCCTTTGACAGATTGACCCCTATCAGTTTCCCAGCTGGTTTTGTTCCAACTTCCACCAACTACTCCTTATGATGGTGTGTCTCCTCTGGCATGGCTATACTTTGGTAGCCACCATCTGGTCCTAAATTGTCTAACCAATCCTCTAGTGCCCTTAATTCCAACTCCCACTTAGCAAGTAACTCAACTGGGCATTCTCCTCCTGTTGGTACAGACATCAATATCTGTTCCCTTTCCATGAGAGTCTCAACTTGTTGTCTTCCTGTCGCATCTGCAACATATGTGATAGCCTCTCCTCGTCCGCTTGGTAGGAATATCTCGGCTCCTCGAATGATCATAATGGTCCTCTGATCCCTCTCCTAGATGGTAGAAGTTCTCAACTTCTCATCGTCTTCATTCACATGGTTCACGGTTCTGTGTGAATCTCCATAGTTCACAGTTCACAGTCCTTGCCTACTTGGCAATATGGGATATCTCCTCTACACACCTAGAAGTTTATGAGATCCATTGATCCATTCTCATTTCCCACATGGAAATCTATGAGACCCTTTCCAGATCTCTTCCCCTTGTTACTAAGGTTTTCAGCATGGCTCAGCCACCTTCTTAAAATTTGTTGCTGCCTTCTGGTCAACAACTTATGAACAGGCCATTTAGTTGTCCTCTTCAAAGGCCATTTGTACCTATAGTGTACCTTTGAATCCTGATACATCTTTAATGCAAGCTTCTCCACTTGTGCTCGGATTTCATTGAACTCCTTGTCCATCTCCGCCTTTCTCCTCTGCAAATGGAATTCTCCTCAACCATGTTTATGACCATTAATGGCCATATTCACCTTCTACTTACCCTCCTAACAAATATGTTGTTCACCCTGCAACTAAGAGCATCTCTATCTTCTCCTTTGCCTAAAATATACAAACAAAATTTGCACTTTGATACCACTCTGATGTCAACCTCCCCTCTCATTTCCTTCAGGGTTGACTCGACTTGTTGGTCTAGGATCGTTCAAGTCATCAAACCGAATGGTTCGTTGGGCTCCTGATGGAACCAATTTAACTTGACACAGGCCCTTTACTTTCTCAGAACTATTATGTGGCACCCATGAACCCTCTCCTCAATGCCTTTTAAATCTTAACACCAACTCTACTAGCTTTTCGTGCTAGGTTTCCTCCTTGATGTGACCATGGACTATGATTGTAGGCCAACTCTCATTGTGATCCCATACTTTAGAACTTTTGCGAGTTGCTTTCTCCTTTTCCTTGATTCCCTAATCGACAAATTCTTCGGGACCATATCTACGGTCCACATTTTCCTTGCGATCAACGACTATGAACAATTCATGATTTCAGACTTCGTGAGTCCTCTCTTCTCCTGACTTGCGTATCAACAAAGTGAGGATCCCTTGCCACTCGTCCTATCCCAATGGATGGTTAGGATTACTTCGGTTTTTCCAGCTCTTCGAGTATTCTCTCATCGAATTTTTTCCGAAGGGCTCTTCCTCCGAACTGTGTGGATCTCTGCCACATACCCCCCCCGAGATCCAATGGTCTAGATTGAAATTTCTCTTCGCGCCTTTGTGAAGATCTCCATTTTCTCACGGTAAACCTTTCAAAGTTCTATCTCCCGAACCTCTCGATCATCTGCCACCTGTCTCCTCCTCGACGATGGATAATTTCACTGTCTTCAGGACTTCGGCAATTCCTCTACTCCTTTGCACACTTAGTGCAAATTATCCATTTGATAATTAGGTTTTTCTCGAACGCCTTCTGCACTCCTTCCAGAGTCCTAGGCAGACTCTTCTTTGACTTTTCTCGAGTTGAAAACCTCCAAGGTTCCCAGTTCCTTTGCGTCCTTTAGTGGACTCCCTCCTACCTTCCTGGTAGAGTATCACTCCTCTCCCTGAACTTGTAATATGGACTTACAGTCTATCTCAGAGCACTCCTTGTGCTCAACTCCCTTCTTCTACAGTTTCTCTCTTAGCCTTATGGAAAGGGTTAAGGCATATCTTTCCTTTGTTGATGCGCTCTTGTAAAGCCTTCCTTCCTTAGAATGGTCAGTAATTCTAGGATTCTCCTAAGGATTCCAACACTTCCAACTGTGTTTTCCTTGTACACGCTTGCACCAACTCGATGCCCTCCTGGTAGAGTGTTTCAGAGTGTTCAACAACTCCGAGCTATGCTTCCTTCCACACAGTCTTTCTTTCCAAGGTACTTAACCACCATGAAATTTCTCCTTGATTCTGTGAATTAACCTGGTGCGTCCTCCTGGCATCTTCTCTTCTGACTCCACTGATTTCAGATATGCACTCCTTGCGTCAACTCACAAATTTTCCTCTCTCTATCGCACACTCCTTGCACTTACCCTGGAGAACTAGACTTAATTAAACACACTCACGGATAGAAAATTGTATCTCTATCCCTGTAGACAATTTCTAACATTCATCTGCAATTCAAACGCATGTAAATGACCTTCATAACACAACATCCATTACACAAAAATTGAAAACAGGAAAAACTGTTATTTCCTATTAATGGTGGAATGTCAAATTACAATAGTAGAGTTTGAGCTACAACTGAGTCTCAAATCTCTATGTTTATCTCCTGGATAACTCTATATTAGCTAACCCCTTATCATCTAACCTATACTTTGCAACAATATAGCAATTTATACAAGAGGGGCTCGACGATCTTCCCTCGCAAGCTAAACTAGTGGTGTCAAATCACCATTCAAAACGCTTGCTTAATGGGAAAATTACAATGATGGTAATCTGCTCCAAATCGGATGTAGATGCATTCTTTCGTCAACCACTTAATGGAGACCTTATCTCTAGCTTGTATGAAATCACGATTTGGTTCTTCCATATTGTCCTCATTTAATGCCTAGATCACGCCTTAGATTCTCGAGGAAAAAATGAGAGGGAAGTGCCTCTCCTTCCTTGAATTTGCACCATGAGAGTTAATTAGCTGACACATGCTAAGGTGGAGCGATGATCCTACATCAAAAAATGACAGTGGATCCCCCCCCTAGCTGAAACCCGGTGCTTCAGATCCAATGCAACTAACAATTCTCCCATTCGAGTCCTGGTTTGAGTTTTATCGGGAGTTCCAACTTGCCTCTTTAATCCATTCAGGGAAATGTGGCCAATTTGTTCTGGGTGCATAAAATCCAAACCGAGAAGCATAAAAAAATTTCATAAGCTCCCACATGTCTATTTGGCTAAGGACCACGTGATTACACTATCCACAAATTCCTAACACAATGTTCTTGAAAATCAACCTTCTCTTCAAAAATTGCACTATGCCTCATTCACCAAAACCCTAGTGTCGGAGATACTCCAAGATAGGTTTCCGATGGACAAAATGACATTGGAGGGGACCCCCTAGTTGAAACCCAATGCTCTGGATCCAATGCAACTGACGTTTCTCCCATTTGAGTACTAGTTTGATTTTTATCGTGAGTTTCAACTCTCCTCTTCAATACATTCAAGGACATGTGGCCAATTTGGTCCAAGGGCATAAAATCCAAACTGAGTGGTATAACGAAGTTTCTTAATATCCCACAAGTCCATTTGGCCAAGGACCACACTACTAAACTACCCACAAATGTCTAAAACAATGTTCTCGAAAATTGACCTCCTCTTCAAAAATTGCACTGTGCCTCATTGACCAAAACCCTAGTGTCGAAGATACTCAAAGATACAGTTTTTTGGTGGAAAAAATGATAGTGGAGGGGGGCCCCTAGTTGAAACCTTGTGCTCTAGATCCAATGCAACTGAAGGTTCTATCATATGAGTTCCTATTTGAGTTTTATAGCGAGTTGCAACTCACCTCTTCAAGTCATTTAGGGACATGTGGCCAATTTGGTCCAGGGAAATAAAATCAAAACTGAGTGGCATAATGGAGTTTCGTAAGATCCCACAAGTTTATTTGGCCAAGGACCACGTGAATACACTACCCAAAAAATTCGTACATAGTGTTCTTGAAATTTGATCTCCTCTTCAAAAATTGCACTATGCCTTATTGACGCAAACCCTAATGCCAAAGATACTCCAAGATACAGTTTTTTGGTGGAAAAAATGATAGTGGAGGGGCACTCCTAGTTGAAACATGGTGATCTGTATCCAATGCAACTAAGGGTTCACCCATCCAAGTCTCAATTTCATTTTTATCATGAGTTGCAACTCACCTCTTCAAGCCATTTAGGGACATGTGGCCAATTTGGTTCGAGGGCATAAAATCCAAACTGAGTGGCATAACATAGTTTCATAAGCTCCCAAAAGTCTATTTGGACAAGTACCACATGAATACACTACCCACAAATTCCTAACACAGTGTTCTTGAAAATCGACCTCCTCTTCAAAAATTGCACTATGCCTCATTGACCAAAACCCTAGTGTCGGAGATACTCCAAGATATGGTTTTCTGGTGGAAAAAATGACAATGGAGCCCCCCCCGAGTTGAAAATCGATGCTATGAATCGAATGCAACTGACGATTCTCCCATCCAAGTCCCAGTTTGAGTTTTATCGCATGTTGAAACTCACTTCTTCAATCCATTCAATGACATGTGGCCAATTTACTCCGGGGGCATAAAATCCAAACCAAGGGGCATAATGGATTTCTGTAAGATCCCAGAAGTCTATTTGGCCAAGGATCACATGACTACACTACACACAAATTCCCGATGCAGTGTTCCTGAAAATCGACCTCCTCTTCAAAAATTTCACTATGCCTCATTGACCAAAACATTGAAATTCTCATGCAAGTAGTTTTATATAAGAAATATGGGATAACATGTTGAATGAATCCTTTGATTGTAATTTTTAAGTCTGAATACTTTGATGGCATGGAAATTTAATGCAAGGCAAGGCATCTCAAGTTAAGGCAAGGCATGGCAAGTGAAGGCATGGCATGAAAAGACATGGTATGGAAAGACAAGACATGGCAAGTGAAGGAAAGGCAAGGAATGGAATGGAAAGGAATGACATGGTATGGAAAAGGCATGGGATGGGAAGTGAATGCAAGGCAAGACATGGAATGGCATGGCATGGAATGACATGGAAAGGCATGGGATGACAAGGCATGGCATGGAAAGGAATGGTATGGAAAGACAAGACATTACAAGTGAAGTCAAGGAAATGAAAGGCAAGGCATGGAATGGAAAGGAATTACATGGTATGGAAAGGAACGGCATGGAAAAGGAAAAGTATGGAAAGTGAATTTATGTAAAGGAATGGAATGGCATGGCATGGCATGACATGGAAATGCATGAGATGGAAAGGCATGGTATGGAAAGGCATGGTATGGATAGACAAGATATGGCAAGTGAAAGAAAGGTAAGGCATGGCAAGGTGTACCATACCATACCATACCAATGCCAATGCATACCATACCAATTCAAGGCATACCATACCAAGGCAAGGCATACCATACCATACCATACCAATGCCATACCATACAATACCAATGCCAATGCATGCCATACCATACCATACCATTTCCAATGCATACCATATGAAGGCAAGGAATGACATACCATACCATTGCCAATGCATACCATACAATACCATACCATACCATACCATTGCTATACCATACCATACCATACCATTTACAATGCATACCATACAATGGAATGGAAATGCATACCATTGCCAATTCATACCATACCATACCATACCATTGCTAATGCATACCATACAAATCAATGGAAATGCATACCATACAAAGCAATGGCAATGCATACCATACCAAAACAATGGTATTGTCATTGCATACCATTGGATACCAATGGTATGCATACAATTGGTATGCCTACCATTTCAATACCATGGTATGCATATCATTGCAATACCATGGTATGCATACCATTGCAATAGCATTGTATGCATACCATTTAAATACCAATCGTATACATACTTGAGAATCCCTAAGAAAACTACCACTAAAACCCCAAAAATAACCTATAAATGGTATGCATACCAATGGTATGCAATAGTATGCATACCATTGTGATACCATGGTATGCATACTTGAGAATCCATAAGAAAACTACCACTAAAACCCTAAGACAACTAAAACCCTAAAAATAACCTATAAATGGTATGCATACCAATGGTATCCATACTTGATAATGCCTAAGACAACTACCACTAAAACCCTAAAAATAGCCTATAAATGGTATCAATACCAATGGTGTTGGTGTAGGCCATGTTTGGGGAGAATCAAGGAAGTTTTGAATGAGTCAAAGCAGGGCCAGAAAAAAGGGAGCGCCCCATAAATGGAGGAAAAGCAGCGTCGAAAATAGAGGAAATCCTGCACAGACAAAAGCAGTTACAAAGTGGACAAACTGTTGCGGAGCAGTTGGAAAGTGGAAAAGTGTTGTGTTGGAGAACGGTTGGATCGAGGACCGTCCATGAATGAGTCAACTAGAAATTGGAAAAATCTAATCCTTTTAGGGTTAGGGTTTTTGTAAGGGCTTTGTCCCAGTTTTGTATAAGTAGAATGCATTAGGATTTTGAAAGGGTTGTTGTGGTTGTTATTATTGGTTTTCATTGTTGTTGTTGATGAAACCCTGTAGAAGAAAGATCAATGTTGTATTTCGCATAGATTAAAAAGTCCAAGTGCTATGAGGACTATTGTGATATGTGGAGATTAGTTGTAATGAAGGAAGGACTGTATGGTGCACAACACTAGATTTTGCATGAAGATGAATAAAGAGCCCAAGCGACAATTTTTTGTCGACGTAGCCCCAGGGAGGGTGAACCACATTATATATATGACTTTTGCAAATGTATGTAGTGTTTTTTATTGTATTTTATTTAGTAAAGTTATGATGAACATGTTAAATGATAAAGGAAATAACACTGCACACTAAGAATAAACTAATGGAATCTGTAGAAAAGCTCTAAATAAATGAATGTTATAGCTAGTGTTTAGATCGGAATCTTGTGTTACATTAGATAAATACTTGTCATTGGACACATGTGGCTATAATGGTTAAAGAAGTTCTATTAGAATAGTTGTGACAATGGTCTGGAATAATATATAATAAGGGTTTGAATGTTAACAATAACTTGGTTAAATGCTTCTGAGAGATACACATCCAATCCCATGGTTGCATACATCTGAGTCCTGCAACCACCCATAGAATCCATCTTGGGTTAGAGTACATAGTGCACTTTATGCATTGTTTTTCCTTCTGGTATCGAGAAGGGACGATGGTAGAAGGGTATGCTGGTAATATTATAGTTAGAACGTGGGTCATCCCAAGAGACCAAACCAACAATGGTTCCATTGTCGGTTGGAACTTAGAAGATTAGATCGGGAGGGATGTATCATGCAATATAGAATGAGGGATTAAGAAAGGGGATGTTTTTCATTTGGAACCCCATGAAAGAAGATATTGAAAGATGGTTGAAAGTCCAGGAACTATAGTTTTCCCACAAAAATAGTAGAATCTATAGGTTTAAGCCAAGACAATATTTGGAAAGATACGTATTCAATGAAATACATGAGAGCTTATTTAGTGAGTTTCCCATGCTATTGCAGGTGTGGATAACACGGTTGAAATATACCCATCTAACAAATAGAGTTAGATCAGTGGAATGGAAAGAAGAAAGTATCGTGTGGTTGAAAAGGGTGAATAACAAATTCACACCTGCAATAGACTTCTGGCTAGAAAACATTGTAGTGGGGTATATCATTGAGTTCATAGTAGATACATCGAAGTATTACAATATAAAAGAGAAGATGTTTCTTAAGGGTACAAGCAGAAAGTACATCAGATTGTTGTACACTTCAATCAAGAGATTATTGCATGATAAATGGGTATTAACCATGGAATCAAACAACTAAACGACCCTGCGTGCATGGGGGAGTTAGAGGAAACTTGAGGAAGGTATGGGATGGAGGGGGAAATGGATAGAGAAGAGAACAGTAAATAAAAATATCCTATTATGATGTATCAAGAGGAGATCTAGAAAATTATGTAGAAGGAAGGAACGATGCGCAGTGGAAGACCCTACAAATATAAGATTAATAGGAGGACAAGAGTAGTAGCCGAGAGAGAAGGCTTGGAGAGTGATGAAGAAGAGGTAAAGGATATTCATTATGTGGATCACATTGGATAAATATTATGCGCCACATATGAAAGAAAGACTAGAGAAGTGATATCTAATGAGGAAGAAGATACCCATGTCCATATCTGAATCAATGTAGAAACTACAACCCCATGTACGATTAACACATCAACAAAGAAAGAGTTCTTTAGACAACCAGTGACTAATGCTCAGAGGAAGATTTGAGATAAAAATAGAAGTGAGGGTACAAGTGGAAGTTCCATCAGTAGTATAGGTAGTGGTAGAAGTGGAAGTACCAGTAGAAATACCAGTGGGATTTCAAGTCTGAACAATAGTACACAGATAGTAGTACCGCGTGGAGCATGTACAACACATTCCACAATGGCAGGGGTAGATCCAATGATACGATTACCATATTTACATGGGGATGGAACACAAGACCCAGAGAAGAACCTATTTGTGTGTGACTGAATATGGGAAGAAAAACGAATCACTGATGAGGCAACAAAAGTAGTGCAATTGGCAATAACATTCAGAAATTGCATGTTGGATTGGTACATGAAACTAGCAGTAAAAAATCCACAGGGTGAACCAAGAACAGTATCAAATATCAAACAAGAACTAATCACCGAGTTTCAGAGGCCAAAATAAGACGATTAGTTTATGAATGAAATGATTGAGGTTATAAAAAAACCAGGAGAATTGGTATGGTACATTGATCAGAAGTCCAAGACATTGAAAGGTAAATTGAAGTATCCCATTTCTGACATGCATCACATATAGTTGTTTATAAATTATATATTACCACATTTCAAATATCCATTGAGACAACATAAATTTCAAAACCAGGCAGAGACACTACAAGCAACGATGCAGTTAGAGGAGAATCAATATAAACAGATAGATCCATCTATAGAGGAGCTGAAGGAAGACTTGAATAACCTAATAGTGCAATTAAACCAGAATATGAATAGGGAGAAAAGAGAAGTAGTGTGGTATGCCCTGTGCATATCAGAGGGACACCACAAGAATGAGTGTCCAACATTTGAATAGTACCTATGAGTAGGGATACCAAATCCATTTCCTACAGGAGGGACTTGGTGTGAAATATGAAAGACACATGGGAATGATTCTTATTACTGCCCTATAATGTAGAAGTATAAGACATAAATGAAGAGTACTTTCTATAACTTTTGTAAATCAGTGGGGAATGAAGACAAAAATTGTAGAAATCTGGATTTAATGAAGGAAAGAACCTTAGATGCATACATGATGCGGGATGAGTTGATGACAAGACATACTGTGCCACAGTTTGGCAATGCGCAACAATTTCAAGCGGTGCCACAATTTCAACAACCTCCACAGTATAATTAGGAAGCACAATATCATCACCAGAACATGGGTCCATAGAGGGATAGAGGAGGATTCATAGGTAGAGGAAGAGGAGAAATTGGAAGAGGTAGAGGGCCTATTATCTTCCAAAAATTTCAACAACAAGGACACTATGCCAAAGATTGTCCTCAACCAACAACAACATGTATGTACTGTCGCATAGAAGATCATGTGACAAAATATTTCCCGAATTTAATGACAAAGATCCAAGAGAAGAGGAATATAAATAACCATAATGTTCAGTGGATTGCTACAAAAATAAGGGATACCGAGAAGAACATAAATATAGTGACTAGAGGAGTGAAGACAGGAGCATATGCACATGATCAAAAGAAGGAATCTCAGTGTTGGATTCAGAAGAACACTCAGCCGCGTCAACAGTTTGATGCAAAGAAGGAAAAAGAAACTTTTAAGGAAGAAAAGAAGGATTTCATGAAGGATAATGAAGCCTCCACATCGAACACTATGCAGAGGTATGATACTCCTATTTTTTATATGCCTCAGTATTTGGATCATACTTACAAAGGAGAGAAAACAGAGAAAGTAAGTAACTTAAAGAATTTCACGGAATCTTGCCTTAAATTACTTAATGATAAGAATGCCATGGAATTGTTTAAAAATATTCTTGAGAAATATAACATAGAAGAAGGGATAGGAAGAAAACCAAAGAATATTAATCAGGTTCATAAAAAGAAAACAACTAGCAGATATTTTATATTGAATGCAAATATAGGATACTTTAACATGGGAAATGTTATCCTAGACTTAGGATCAGATGTCAACATTTTTCCAAAGAAGACTTGGGAAGCAATGGGAGAACCTACACTAGGGTATTCCCATATCCAATTGAAGCTAGCAAACTAGCAGATAATTATTCCCATAGGTAGATTGAAGAATACAATAGTGGATCTAGATGGTGTGCGCACCATAATAGACTTTGAAGTAATGGATATGGTGGTTGAGTCTATACCATTTCCAGCACTATTGGGAATTGATTAAGCCTTTGATAATCAGGCCATAATTAATTTAAAGAATAGAAAGATGATATTTGAAGCTGGTAACTTTAGAGTAGTAGCACTTTTATATCCCTTGGATTATGAAAGATATGTAGAACTTGTTACTGACAATGTTCTAGAGGATGATGTAAACCATTTGTACTAAACTACTGCGCGAGAGGAAGACTATGTGAATCCAACTGCAAATGGAGTAATATCAATTTTGACATGTCAGATTCAGATAATGGATTAGAAAACTAGCAAAAAATATTGCATGAAGCCTCTACTATGAGGTGTGCCAGAGTTACACGTGCAGTAATATGGGTTGGGACAAAAGTAAGAAAATTTCCCATATTTACTGAAGAGGAAACTTTAGAAAAATTATTGATAGAGTTTGAATCATAGGTTTTGGATAGTCATAGATTATTAGTTTTGGATATAGCATTAAGGGACACACATGCATGATGGTGGGGTGCACATAAGGAGGTAATTCAAGAATGGTATCAGTGTAAGCAACTGATGCACATAAGATTTGGTAGGAGTCAACGTGATAGACCCTTACAAAAGTATGATGGAAGAGGGAACCCAAGACATCATATAAATGATTGTGTCACTAAATGGATATTGGTACCACCAGGGGAATGGATGCATTACTTTATTCACACATTAGAAGGAATACCAAGTAATTGGTACAAAGAGCAGGAACTATGCAGAGAAACTGTGAGTTGGGGTGTAATGCAACTAAACTTTATTAATAATTTTTCATTTCAAAGTGAGAATCCATGGGCTGATATAGCATTACAGAGGATAAAAAAGAAGATATTTTAAGAGTATGGGGTAGATACAGTGCCAGTAGACAAATATTACAAAAAATAAACTATTGAACAACTAGTTTACTGTTATCAGGTCGTAGAGGATGAAGAAGTAGAAGACAACCCATGTGACATACATATATTATAAGGGGAAGGAGAAAGAGGGTAGGAAGGACCCAAATTACAAACAGAATAATTTACTGCACCAATGAAGATTAAAAAGGTCAATATTGGGACTGAAGAGAAGCCAAATATAGCCATCATTGGATATTACTGGGACATTAAGACAATGGAAAAAATAATTGAATTACTGCGCGAATATAGTGATTTATTCCCAACCACATTTTCAGAGATGAAAGGGGTAGAAGGAGAACTTGGAGAAATTAATATACCCCTCAGACCGGATGCAAGGCTAGTTAGATAGAGACCATACAGATTAAACCCCGTCTATAAGCAGAAAGTTAAGGCAGAAATTGACAAAATGCTAGAATCGGGAATCATAGAACATGTGGAAGAATCAGAGTGGATTACTACAATGGTGGTATAGGAAAAGAAGACTGGAGGGATTACAATATGTTTGGATATGAGGAAATTAAATGATGCATGTTTGCATGATCCTTTTCCTACTCCATTTACAGATGAGGTTTTAGAGAATGTGGGAGGACAAGAAGTATACTCTTTCACAGATGGATTTCCAGGTTACCATCATATTAGAATTTCTCTGGAGGACAGGTACAAAACCACATTTGCAATTGAGTGGGGGTCATATCAGTACATAATAATTCCATTTGGTTTAAATAATGCACCAAAAATATTTTCCAGAGTAGTAGTAGATGTATTCAAGGATTTTATACATCAATTTTTAGAAGTTTATCTGGATGATTGGACAATATTAAGTTTATTGAGGGACCATGTAGAAATTATGAGTTTAATGTTAGAGAGATGTCGGCAATGTCAGATTTCCTTGAACATTAAGAAATGTATATTCAGTACACCATTTGGAATCTTACTTGGACACATTGTATGCAAACATGGTTTGATAGTATACCCTGGAAAGATTGTTGTTATTGTCAATTTACCACCACCAAAGTCAGTGCGCCAGTTGAGATAAACATTGGGCCACACAAGGTACTATAGGAAATTCATAAAGGAATATGAAAAGATTATTTTTCCCATGGAGAAGTTACTAAAGAAAGACATCATGTTTCAGTGGAATAATGAATTCCAAGAGAGTTTGGACATACTGAAAGAGACGATGGTGACAACATCAATTTTGATCTTTCCAAATTAGACAAAATAATTTCATGTGCATGTGGACACTTCATCCATTGCACTTGGAGTAGTTTTGGCACAACTATGTGAAGGAGACATTGATCACCCAATATATTTTACTAGTAGAAAGTTATCCGAGTCTGAGCAGAACTATAATACTACAGAAAGGGAAGGTCTGGAAATGGTATATGCCTTACAGAAGTTCAGACATTATTTATTGGGTCAACATTTTAAAATGTTTATAGATCATTCCACATTGAAGTACCTAGTTAATAAGCTAGTGTTGGGGGGAAGGATCTGTAGATGGTTGCTATTGTTCTAGGAATTTGATTTTGAAATCATAGTAAAATTAGGGAAGTTGAATGCAGGGCCAGATCATCTATCAATAATTACTAATGGAGGGGAGCCAAGGAACTTGGAGGATAATTTTCCCGATGATAACTTATTTTCTATTCAGATTGTTGATGATTATTTTGCTGACATTGTTGGATTTTTAAGCACAGGAATGGTTCCCAAGGAATTTAATTTCATACAGAAAAAATAGTTGGTAGTGCGTGTTGCATACTATCAGCGGATTGTAGGTCATTTATACAAGTTAGGTGCAAATGGAATTCTAAGAAGATGTGTGATGGAGCATGAATGCTCCATGGTGTTTGTAGAAGAACATTAAGGCATAGTTGGAGGGAACAATGCATAAAATCCTACAACACAGAAGGTGTTGTGCACAATATTATGGTGGCCTACAGTACATAAGGATGCAAAGGAATAATGTCAGACCTATGATGTCTATCAAAGGGTGGGAAAACCATCTAGAAGGGATGAAATTCCACTTATGGCCCAAGTAACTTTATAGGTTTTTGATAAATGGGTTGTGAATTTAGTTGGACCCATTAACCCACCATAAAGGAGATCAGGATCCATATACATCATCACTGTGACAAAATAGTTAACCAGATTAGAAGAAGTAACCTCAGTGAAGGACTGCAGTGCAAAAACTACAGTGTAATTTCTCTTTGAGAATGTGATGACAAGATTTGGATGTCCTAGAATTTTATGAGTGATCAGGAAAACCATTTCATTAACAGTACAATAAGAGCTATGATAGAATAATTCGACATACATCATCAGAAGAGAACACCTTACCATCCCCAGGAAAATGGTACAGTAGAATATTTTAACAAGATTCTAGAGAATGCATTGAAAAATACTTGCAATGAGAACAGGGATGATTGGGATTTGAAGGTATCAGTAGTATTATGGGCTTACAGGACTACACGCAAGAATCTTACAGGACAGACACCATTCAAAATGGTGTATGGGAAGGAAGCAATGGTTCCATTGGATTATTTAGTACCTAGTCTATGCATTACATCAATCAGTGACATGACATAAGAAGGTGTTGCATAGGAAATATTGGATTAGTTGATGGAGCTGGAAGAAGACAAAATTTTAGTAGGCTTCCACTAGGAAGTACAGAACAAAAAGGACAAAGCTTTCCATGATAGGCAGATAAAGAAGAAAATATTTAAGGAAGGAGATCTATCTCTCCTCTATGATAGCAGGTATTTACAACACCCTAGGAAATTCAAGATGCACTAGTTAGGGCCTTATCAGGTAGAGGCCATCACAATTGGAGGTGTTGTGCAACTGAAAGATCTTGCAGGGAAGAATCTCAGAGGATTCATGAATGGCAGTCGATTGAAGTTGTATCAAGACATTCGACCTAACAACATGAGGTGAAAATAGAGAGAGAAGGTATGATTGTACATATTGTATATAGTGTATGTTAGAAGAGAAAGAAAAATTACATAAAAAGAAGAAATGTAACAAAAAGACAAAATGATAAGAGAATATAGAAGGTTTTATTTTTTATTTTTAGAATTAACAGTGTGTTGAAGAAAAACCTTAACAGTGTGTTGCAGAAAAACCAGTGTTGAAGACACTCTATGCTGGAAAATAGTTGACAAGTACAAAAGTGGAGCACGCAAGAAAAAGTGAAAAAGTGAAAAATGTTAGTGCAGAACAATTGTCATTTCGTCATCCCGCTATAAAGTCGAAAAAGGGGGGGAAATGTGGTCATTTGTGTTTTTTCGCTAAGAAGAAGAATGAAGAGCGAAGTCTAAGTGTGAGAGAGTGAGAATTTGGGAGAGCAGGTTAAGAATTTTATATCAGCAGTCTGAATCTTAACAACATGTCACCACCACACGTTGGATTGTCGAACAAGGATGGGAGAAACACGAGAAGTAGTGCTCGGGTGACACAAACAGAGACGCAAGACATGCCCACAGTCATGGATGTGGATGAGATCCATACATTGGAATATGAGCCATATAACATGCAGGTTGAGGAAGAAGGAAACATATCACAGGAGTTCGTGCATCCTTAGAAGGAAGTGGAGAGGACAGAATCCAACACGTCTAGGGGGAAAGGGCGACAATAGGGAGAACATGTCGAGGATTCATGGAAGAAAGGCCTAGAACCAAAAGAAGAGCATGAAAGAGAGAATTGTGGCATACCATAGGTCAGAGTGTAATCCCTGCAAGGGAAGAAGAAGGCGCAAGCTGAGAGAAGTGCGCAAGGAATATCACACACATAAGATAAATTGGCAATAGTAATTTTAACAATCATAAAGGGAGTAAGGTAAGACAATGAGATGGTTGGAGGAGTAGACACCATGAAATCATTCGATCATGACGTGGCTAACATAGTCAAATTCCAATATTTGGCTAGCATAATTATATGGAGAGTAGAAGAGAGGGCCCATCAAACACGTCACTGTTGGAGCCTGCAGAGTGGATCCTAGGGCTCTACAATACAGGCATCATGAATTTGTTGTATATACCTCACTTTGGGTGCAGTAAACACATCAATGGATATGCGAAGCAACTCCTAGAAAGGGTGCATGGAGGAATTTTGTGGTTGGATAGGCCAATCCCTATCAATGTGGACTTGATCGTTGTTATAATTGGGCTACCCATAGATGGAGAGAAGCCATAACAGTACTTAGAGGATAAAACTAAAGAAAAATCCATCTCCGACTAAATCAAGGCAAAGTATGTCACGAAGAGAGGAAATAGGGGATTCAGGATCAGTGACATAAATGATCCTATGAAGAGATTTTCTACAAGGATACTAGGGCGCAAGTTAATGCACAAGTGCAGAAAGGAGGAAGTACCATCATGAGTGGTAGCAGCTGCAACATAGTGCGCGAAGGGTAGCTTGATGAGATGGGCCCCTTATCTTCTTAATTATTTATTGGAGGATTGTAAGGACACACATGATTAGGGCTCTGAGTTCCACTACTCATGATTACTCATCCTCATTTGACTTGTAGGATGACAAGAACTGACGTACAATATGTTCCTGTAGAGAATAGGAAAGCATGGCACAACCCACTACACATCTCTTAGAAGCAAAACAGACCCAAAGGCAAAGAAAATAAACAACAATGTATTATCTATATACTTTTCGGAGATCTCAAACCGCTTAGCTGACACATGGAAGATTTCCCCAGAGATTGTTTAGAAGTTTGGACATATAGAAAATTTTCAAGAATCACGCCATAGAATGTGGTTGCAAGGGAAGAGGGACCCAACCAAGGAGTGGCTACAACTAAGCTACTTCGTGATTAGGCATGACATACATATGGGGGTCTAGGAGTGTCTTGAGGAATGGAAAGTGCTAGTAATTCCCAAAAAAAATCCAACAGTAGAAACTCAGACGCAGGATAGAACAGTCCCCACGTAGAAGAAAAGAATAAATGATGACAATAATAAAAATAAGTCAACACAAGGTATAGTGGGGGAAAACGTCCCCATACAAAAGAAAATCCAGACACATAATAAATAACAACGTGGTTCTACATGGGATCCACTGCGCACAGAGCAGGCACCAAGAGTAACAATAGAACAAGTGTGCACAAAAAAAGTACAAACAAAGATATAGGATATACGGATGGAGGAAGAATTTGGGCATGATACAAGCATGGATACACAGATACCAGAGGCATCTGAGCCATTAGACACCCAAAAGAAGAGAACAGGGGAGCAATCAAGTGGCTTCAGGAAGAAGGCGAAGGCCCATATAACACCAATGCACACATTAGTGACAACAGATAATGTGGAACTGGTAGCCAGAAAATTTGAAGATCAACTGTCAAAGGTGTGGGAGAATGCCGAGAATCATAGGGATTCAATTTTTGAGCAGGTGCAGGAGGTAAAGACTGTGCTGGAGCAATTAAAAATCAGGGCAGAGAAACAATAGAAAAACACACCAGCGACGACTATGGAAGGTGTGCTAGTAGGAGAAATAGTCTAGATCAAGGCGTAGAGGAGTGTAAACTTTATAATAACACCTAATATGTTTTTCATCGATAAGGAGACAACACAGAAGCCCCTCAAGTAAATTGAGACATTAGACTTGGAATTTCCCAAGATCCCGACAAAGGAGTTGTATATATTATAGATTAGCATTGCGCAAGAAATTTAGTTCAGGGAAAGGTCTGATGCAATGAAATTACAGATAATGTAGGAGGAAAATATCACACTGAAGGAAGTAATCATCCAATAAGGAAATGAAATGAATATAGTGAAACAAAAGGTAGAGGAGATGGAGAAGTACATTAGAACAATATTTTGAAGCATCCTAGACAACGTAGACTTAGAGGGAGTATATACTAAAGAAAATATGAGGAAAATAGCGTAGGCCTTGGAGCAGTACATGGACTAGATAAAGGAGTTGGAGGAGCATATACCTTCGAAATTTATAGTGCAACGATATCAAGACGCAACAACATCTGCAGAAATAATAGTACAAGAGATATAAATAATAACATAGTTGTTGGAGAAGAGCACCCATCTATGGACATAACTCTTAGAATACAGGAGCTTGCAAGAACTGCAAGGAAGGGAAGATAAACTACATGCAGTAATGGTATATGTAAAACAATGACATAAAATGTCACAACCCGAGAAAATAAATACTGTGACAGAAATGAAGTGCCTACAAGCAGAGGAGAAAGCAATGCAGGCGCAAAAATTTTCAAGACAGGATCAGTTGGAGCCCCTGTAGGAAAAGGAAGAGCAGTTGGTCATGGCATTCAACGCAACGAAACTACACATAGAATAGATAGGCTTATGGGGGGGAGAAATATTGAGACCTCCAGTCACCGTGCAGATGGTGGAAGCAATGACAAAGAAGAGTAACTAGGCTAAGGAGCAATGCCATCATATAGCAGAAATGTATGAAGCACTAGAATAGGAAGTAAAAGATGTAGGAATCCATAAGTGACTCAAGATGAGTCACGATGTCAATGTTTGGGGCCTATTGGCACAGGCCTAGTTTGGGAAAAATAAAGGAAGTTTTGAAGGAATCAAAGAAGCACCAAAAAATAAGGGAGTACGGCAGAAATAGAGGAAAAGCAGCGCCAAAAACAAAGGAAAACTCGTGTCGAGAAAATAATTTACAAAGTGGACAAACTGATGTAGAGCACTTGGAAAGTAGACAAGCACCAACTTGGAGAATGGTTTGATCGAGGACTGACAATGAATGAGTCAACTGGAAAGAGGATAAATCTAATCCTTTTAGGGTTAGGGTTTTTGTAAGGGCTTTGTCCCAGTATTGTATAAGTATAATGTATTAGTATTTTGAAAGGGTTGTCATCGTTTTTTTTCTTGGTTGTCGTTGTTGTTGTTGATGGCACCCTGTAGAAGAGAGATTAGTGTTGTATTTGGTGTAGATTAGAAAGTCCAAGTGCTATGAGGACTATTGTGATCTATGTAGATCGGTTGTAATGAGGGAAGGATTGTATAATGCACAACACTAGATTTTGCATGAATATGAATAAAGAGCCCAAGTGACAAATATTTGTGGATGTAGCCCCAGGGGGGTGAACCACAATATATCTTTATTTTCTGCGAATGTATGCAGTGTTTCTGATTGTATTCACTTTAGAAAGGTTATGATGAACATGTTAAATGATAAAGGAAATAACACTGTGCACTAAGAATAAACTAATGGACTCTACAAAATAGCTCTAAATAAATGAATGTTATTTATAGTGTTTAGATCAAAATTTTGTGTTACAGTAGATGAATACTTGTCATTGAACACATGCAACTATAATGGTTAATGAATTCCTATTAGAATAGTTGTGACAATGGTCTGAAATAATATCTAATGAGGATTTGAAGGTTAGCAATAAGTAGGTTAAATGATTCTAAGAGATACACATCCCATCCCATGGTTGTAGACATCTAATTCCTGCGACCACCCACAAAAGCCATCTCGGGTGAGACTGCGCAGTGCAATCTGTGCACTGTGTTTCCTTTTGGCATCTATAAGGGATGATGGTGGAAGGGTATCTTAGTAATATTATAGTTAGAACTCGGGTCATCCCAAGAGACGAAACCAACAAATGGTATGCATATGATTGTGATACCATGGTATGCATACTAATGGTACATACCATTGCAATACCATGTTATGCATACTTGAGAATCCCTAACACAACTACCACTAAAACCCTAGAAGACAACTAAAACCCTAAAAATAATGTATAAATGGTATGCATACCAATGGTATGTCATACTTGAGAATCCCTAATACAACTACCACTAAAACCCTAAGATAAATAAGACCCTAAAAATAACCTATAAATGGTATGCATAGCTTTGTAATACCATTTCAGTACCATGGTATGCATACCAATGGTATGAATACCATTTCAATACCATGGTATGAAATGGAATGCATACTTGAGAATGCATAAGACAATTACTACTAAAACCCTAAAAATAACCTATAAATGGTATGGATACCAATGGTATGCATAAAATGGTATTAATACCAATGGTATGCATACCAATGGTATTCCATACTTGAGAATACCTAAGACAAATACCACTAAAACCCTAAAAAACCTATAAATGGTATGCATACCATTGTGATACCATGGTATGCATAACAATGGTATGCATACTTGAGAATCCCTAAGACAACTACCACTAAAACCCTAGAAGACAACTAAAACCCTAAAAATAACATATAAATGGTACACATACCAATGGTATGCCATACTTGAGAATCCCTAAGACAACTACCACTAAAACCCTAAGACAACTAAAACTTTAAAATTAACCTATAAATGGTATGCCTACTTGAGAATCCAATTGTATGCAAACTTTAGAATCCCTAAGACAACTATGAATACCAATGGTATGCATGCTTGAGAATCCCTAGGACAGCTACCTCTAAAATCCTAAGACAACTAAAAACCTAAAATAACCTATAAATGGTATGCATACCAATGGTATGCAATGGTATGCATACCAATGGTATGAAATGGTATGCATACAAATGGTATTCATACTTGAGAATCCCTAAGACAACTACCACTAAAACCATAAGACAACTAAAACCCTAAAAATAACCTATAAATAGAGCCCCTCTCGTGGATGATACACAACTCATTTCATGTAAAAGTGATGGATTACATGAGAATCAAGATAGTGTGAGAGAGACAACTTGAAATAATTGCAATTGTCAACAAGTCAATATACACATTGTGTAGGTAATGAAACTGTATCATAGATATCAAATTTGAAAATTCATTAGTATATTTTTCAAGTTTTACATTTTGAATATCGCATCATTGATTAAATATGATATGTACTATATGAGAGTGTAACCACATAAAATTAGTTGATCTAAATCAATCTATTTATCAGAGACACATAATTTACCCATTCACATGTGCTAATTTTTTATTAGGTTGGAGGAAGGAAAACGTGTAAGGCATTACTTTCTAGATAGAATTTTGGTAGAATATCATTGTTGAATAAATGTTATTAATAATTGATGGGTTGAACAAAATTTACAAATACCCACTACAAAATATCAACAAACATTTGCATTAATGAGTCTTTCAGTAGTCTTTTTGGCATTTATAAAGGGTTACACATAAAAAAAAATGATTTTATATATGTCATGCATAGATAGAGGCGAATATTGTGTGTTCCCTAGAAAATAACATTGAGCTCAAATGTGTGTTCCCATAAGCTATTCCTTAATGCATAATGCAAGTATTTATAATCTCTAAATAGAAACAAATCAAGGGATTAATACACATAAAATTGATACACTTTGGAATTCAAACACTTTGAAATTCATATGTTCATAAACATTAAATGTAGAAACAATGAGATTCATAAAATGTGTTCCATAATATATATATACTCAACATCATCTAAATTGTACATTTTTTACAAAAGCGAAACTTGTGCCCAGTATACAAGTGCTATAACATAAAAAAACATCTATATCGTAGCATAGATATGATATGGCAGTAGTTGGTCAATCATTGACCATTTACACCCTCGCCACCCTCAGGAGCATCTTGGAAATCAATCTTTCTTCTCTTGCTCAAGGATGCACCTTGATAGGTTCTAGGCATGGGCGTGCTTCGACGCTTTGGAGACTGCACAAACAATAAAGAATCTTATAAGTTTTTTTCATCAATGAAATAATAGAAAGACAAATTGATACTTTGTAATTTAACCTAAGAAAACTCACAACATATGAAAATTTCAATCGTAAGGGTGTTATCGTCCTCCGGAACCCCAATATCTATGCAATTACATCCTGCATTAGTTACAAGGATCAAGTCAAGACAATTAAACAAGTATGCATACAAAAAATCACGAACATGAAAAATTATCATGAATGCATTATCTCACCATGAATATCTCAGAAATCGATGGAGATTCATTGGAATATAGAGCAATAGGTTGTACAACCTGCTCTGAGACAACCTCTACTGTGGCACTCTTTGTCGATGGGGACAGAAGTGATGGTGGAGGTGGGTGGTAGACATGTGGGATGTGATGGACTCTCACAAGCTCTATAAGTGATTCCAACACCCTATGCCTGGAGAAAGACAACCCATAAGAAACGCCAAGGTGTCCAGGGGGTGCAATACTACTATACCTAGAAAATATATCGCCAGCCTACATAAATATGAAAAAAATTGAACTATTAGTACCAAATACTAAAATTCAAAAAAATAAACATAAAATTTTTGAGAATTACACGATATTTAACTTTACACATGATACCTGTGACATTGGTGACTTTTCCATCCCATATGGACAATCCATGGCATCACCTGGTGCCAAATCCTATAGAAACAAGAGAACATATAAAAAATTAGAGGATGTCATAAAATAAATAAATGGCTATGTTGAATCTATCAAATGTGATACATACTTGACAGGATTCACCCAACCAGATACCATTCATTAAGACAGCCAGCAACCATTGCCAGGAGATTCATGGATCCCAATCAACATTACTAGAATATGCTCGCCTGCCTTTTATTAGGAACTGTTACCAGTTGCCCACCTGTTGAATTGAATGAGTGCTTCTCCGAAATCATCGTGTGATGGAACACCATTTATCATGGTGCACACAATGAACATGTTGCCTCTAATGTTCAATCAATGGTAAGGCTAGGAATTGATGCATCCATAGGCATAGAGGGTCTACTGCTAGGACAAAACAACTACGAAACAACATACAATAAAATATCTATATAAATACACAAAATACAAAATAAATATATAATGATGAAGATAAAAACAAAGGGTTGAGATACTAACCTCCTCCATGAATTCATGTTTTCCAGTGGGCTCTATAATCCCATAACATGTCTTCCCACAACTGGAGCATATTTGAGGTTCACATGGATGGTTGCTATGTTCATGTGCCCTCACCTCATTGTACTCTCTTATGCATGCTGACACTGCAAACCCCCTATGAATGTCACTGGCATGCACCTCCAGTCGAGATAGTGCAACAAAGATACTTCATTGCACTAGGATATGAGTCAATGAGGATATGGCTAGCTATACCTATTGCAAGTTCTCTGCACTAGGATACGAGTCAAGAGGATGTTGGGTAGGGGGGTAATGCCTTCATCTAGGGGCACAAGGACCTAACTCAGGGTCACACATGGCCTGCTTGAGGTCCTATGTGGACCCTCAACCCAACCCCTAGAAGTCACTAATGTAAAAGTAGTTGACATGTTTACCCATAATTTTCTCATAAAATATAAGGGCGTCTCCCTATTATTGCAGGGAGGTTTATCAAAAACCATGTACCACCTATCCATCTAGTTTTGACTAATCTGGGGATGGATGCACTAGTCAATGGATATTTGTTTCTTAGTACATGGTAGTTCTTTTCCATTTCTAGAATACCTAAAAATAGACAATATCTGTTGTTTCCAAATGCCCAGTTCATTGATTTGGTTTATGTCCAAACCGGTGCTATAATACTCGTACATTATTTCCCTATAGTCAGAAATAAATTTCAATTTCCTTGGGAAATTGCAACGAACTGGAAGATGATGTCCAAACAAGTGGCCAAGGAGATTCTGCTAGGTTCTCTAGTCTCCCTTAATTGTTCCTCAAGGCTTCTTGATATCACCAACCCCTCATCAATTTAACTATTATGTGGTGGTGGTGGTGGGTTGGAGTTTTTATATTCTTGGTTTTCTTGTGAGGGGATTAAATTTTCTTGGGGTTCCATTGTATTCTATATGCCATAATTTAACATCCATGGCATGTAAATTAGTTTCATTTTTATTTAAAATACTAAATTACAAATGTTTTTCAATTTAGATTATTGGGAGCAATATGTTAAATTAGATTGACTAAATTGGATTAAATTTAAGATAAATGTCACATACATGGACACATAGTGGAGGTGGTGATGGAAATATCCTGTCTTTCTTCCTCCTCTCTTCACACTATTTTCCCAATGAGAAACCCAAGTGTGATTTTGTGCACAATATGAAAAAAAATCACTCTCGGGCCGTTTTCAAAAAACAATAGTAAGAATTCACACTCATTCTTAAGAGTGTGCACATGTTCCTAAGAGTGCACATGCGTTCTTAAGAGAGTTCACACACTACTACTTCTTAACCTACATGGAAATCTATGTGGAGGTTCGGCCACAACTGAACCTATAGTTGTAGGAACGCATGAGAATTTCTAGGAACGCACACACATTCTTAATCATGCCATTTCCATTTTTTCAGTCACCAAGTTCTTGCACTCACCCTATAGTTCCACCTTTATAGGAAGGGATAGGAAAATAAATAAGAGGAAATAACAACTAGTGAATCATCATGTGAAGGAACACGAAGCAGAGGTGGGAAAACCACCAGTTTGAAGAGTAAAGGAGGAAGTTGGTTCTATAATTGGATCAAGAATTTGGTCAGCTTACTAAACCTACACAGAGGCATTTCAATGGAGAGCCCCATCTATGGGTGATTCCAACAAAATGGATACAACAATTCCCACCATATAGTAACCACATCATGTCTTTGTAATGAGACAAATGTGTTCTGGTTATCAAATTTATTTTTTTGTATAATCATGTTCGTATTCATGGGCCTATGTTAGAGAGGTGAAGGCATAAGAAACAAAGCTAATTGACTAAGTATCATACCCCATTTGAGATAGATATCAAAACCCAATTTAAGTTTCATTCACAATTTATCCAGCTCTTTAAAGAGTACCCATAGAAAGAAAGACAAGGGAAGGTTTAGAAGTAAAGGAAGACATTTTTCAATTTTCAAAGCGAACGTCTATACAAACTATAAAATATTAAGCATAAGACATCTGAAACTGCATCTCAAGATCTGGATTAAACTTGCTCAGATTTCTTTGCTTTAACAACGAGAAATACTCCTTCTCTAGTTATCCTTGCTTTTGTTCATCCCCACTCTATGTTGTGCAATGGGCCTTATCCTCTTATCCTGCCACATAGATTTAGGTCTGACTTGGCTTGAAGGTTCTATGTTGTGCTGAAACTCAGACTTGTTCCAAATTGTTTAAATAGACCTTTCCGAAATTTCGAGGTGAACTTAGAATCTCTTTTAGACACAATTTTCTTAGGAAAACCTTGTAACTTGGTAACATCATGCATGTATATCTCAACAATGTTAGTTTCTTTGTGCGTTGAATTCACTGGAAAAAAATGGGCATCTTTAGTAAGCTTGTCCACCACTACCAAAATAGAATCATTTTGTTTAGGAGTCTTAGGAAACTTGGTTATGAAGTCCATGGTCACCACTTTCCACTTCCACTTAGGAATGGGAAAGGGATGCAACAAACTAGATAGAATTTTGTGCTCAAGCTTGACCTTATGAAATTCGAGACATCTCACAATAAAATCTGCAATTTCCTTTTTCATACCTAGCCAAAAGTATTTCTTATTGACCACGACAATAGTCTTTTGGTAACGAGGATGTCCAACATAAGGAACCTTATGCATCTCTGAAAAAATCAGGCTCTTCATATCCTGATTATTCATCACATAGAGTTGGCATCTATACAAGAGTATCCCATCCTTTCTTAGCTCATAGCCATCCAACTTATGCTGCAACAAACCTTGTTGTAAAGTCTCACTTATATCCATATAGTGCAGATTTGATTTGGAAACTTCCAAAATTCTGTCGCACAAATCTGATTGTCTTATGAGAAAAATATCTCTATGGCACGGGGTAAAGCACACCAAACTGAAACGACTACATAAATCAACTCTAATATCAAGTATTATATATAAACAAATATAATAAAAAGACAAGATACATATGCTACCTCATCTAGACATTCGATGAAGTCCACCGTTGAGTACTTGAATCAAATCAATACACCTACAACTTGTCCTCAACAACCAAGATACACAAGCATATGGTGATAATATATAAATTCATCACATTCAATAGAATAGTCCATCAATATTCATAAAAATTATGCCCATGGAATAACAATTCAAATATTTTCAAGGCATTAATTGGACGAGAAAAGAGTATTTCTATTAAAATGTAATCAATAGAAGTGTATGAATGACAAACTTTCATGTCGATATGGTTCGAAATCGAGAAATTAAGTCCCTTCCAGTTGGGCCTCCACCACTTCAATCCTTCACCAAAGGAAAGCTCATATAAGAGAGATACTGGGGTTCTCCATCAAGTAGGGAAGAGCTTGGGGATTGAACAATGTGTTAAGACTTAAAAGGATAAAGGGATGCAGACTCAATATGAGGTGAATAATTTCTCCAGAGTAACTTTTCTATCAAAGTTGAATTCTTCTCCTCTTTTCCACATCTTGTATATGGCCCATTTATAGCCTTCAAATGGAACTGAAGGGTCGAGTTGGAATGTTTCTAGTATATAGAAGGTCTAGGATCATGGATCTCGTGACGTGACATGGAAACCTAACACCATTTTTTAATTTTGGGAAAAAAATATGATGTACATGGGTTGTAATGGTGCAACCTGCTTATACGCATGTTGTATAATAGTTAGGGTGTGTATTTGTGGAAAAATATTATTTTTAGCTCTGGGAACTACAAAAAGGGACTTCAAGTCTACATAGGGAAATTGAAAAGGCCTTCTGAGAAAGTTTGCATAAGGTGAGGAAAGTATTTCTATAACATATGCCCCCTAATTTGTGATGTTAGAGGGGTATATGTGATTACCGAAATACATTATAATACCCAAAAGTGGATTAATGAAGACCCATCTGGATGCACTAGTTTCTCATGAGAATACTACAATCTCTACTGAGTTTGCGCACATGGCTTCGAATTTGAGTTACATTGCAGATCCATGTGAAAATATACCAAACAGTAGTTCATGGCCATGAATTGGCAATACAAAGGTGGCTACATGTCATAGGTTGTCATAATCATGAACAAGGCCCAGTAAAACCAGTCTCAAAATAAATCTGAAGATATTTGTATACAATGGAGTACAATTTGATCTCCCATTATCGTTGAAGTCACATAGGTATTGGTCCAATGAAAGATAGTAACAACTCAGGAAAGATGCGACTATGAACTAATGTTTTCAAGTCCTCTACATGATCCGCCAAAGGTGCAAGTCTACATCATGTGAATAAAGGATTTGAGGTAGAACACAATGAGACTTCGTTTGATTACCACTACAAAGATTTACGTCCAATCAAGCGTAATATATTTTCAAGTAGACTCCATTCCTGGGATCAACTAGCATATTCCCTTTATAATATCCTAATTCATAAGCTCTTTTTTATAAGACACGTTGCACAATATAAGGACCGTGCCACATGGGTTTGAACTTGCCTGACCCAAGTGGTTCTTTGGCTTGGTCATATAGAAGGAGAAATTCACCCTCACCATACTCCCAAGGATAGATAAAATTATCATATTGGACCTTGACACGTCGTTTATTCACTTAGATAGTTGTAGAGGCATCTTGACACTGCTCATCTAGACTCTCTACATGTATGAGGCATTGTTTGAGATCATAAGTGTCAGGTAGGAGTGTAACTGCCAATATAATAAAATGTATTTTGCATTCAATAGGTAGGATAGACTCCACACCGTGCACTAACCGGAAAGGAGAAAAATCGGTGGAAGTCTTAACTGAGGTTCTGTATGCCCAAAGTGCTGGATAAAGCATGATATGCTAGTCTGATTTGCTCTTGCTGACAGTTTTCTGCAAAATGGTCTTGAGAGACTTGTTCAAGGCCTCTACTTATCCATTTTACTGGGGGTAGTAAGGGGAATAATGATCATGTTTAAACCCCACTTTTGATGCTAATTATTTCATCATTTAGTTCTGAAAGTTACTCCCATGATCAATGACAATCAAACACATACACAGTACACTAGTGTTTTATGTGGAAACCCAAATCGGGAGAAAACCACGAAATGATTTTTCTTATATGTATTGAAGAATTACATTCATTGGAAGCACAAACTTCCTTTGTTTTCCAGCTGCAACTGGAAGAAGGCTCCAACCCCCTAGTTTCTCAGGCTACAACTTGAGGGAATCTCCAACTCCCCAATTCTTTGGCTACAACTAGAAGGAGGCTACAACCCCCAATGTTCTCCGGCTACAACCAGAAGGTGGCTGCAACCACCTGTCCTTGCCCCGTCCTGCCACCCTAAAGTAGAAGTAGAATGATGGAACCACTGTCACACTATCACTATGAGATATACCATTGTGAACCTGTACCAATACATATGAACCATGCATCAACTTTTACCTCAACCTGTAATCAACCTGTACCATAAACAAGTGCATCAACCATGCACCAACCTGTAATCAACTTGTACCATAAACAAGTGCATCCAACCATGTACAAAGTATGTACCAATCATGTGTCAACTACTCATCAACTATGACTCATCAATATGTACCAACGTCATCAACTATACACCTCATGTATGTGCACCAACTCATCAACTATTTGTCTCAACCATTGTACTCAACATGTACCACAACCGAACGCCCTCATCAATTTCATCATCCAAATCTGATTTGTAGCTATGTAATAGACCTGGTTTATATGATCACATTCCTGCAAACCTTCCTTAACTTTAGAAACAAGAGACTATCATTTTCATCAAACTTTTCTTTAGTCGCACATGCCTAGTTTTGGATTAGTCAACAACCCTAACTTGAAGTAATCATAACTTTGAACCTATAATGTATAAAGATCTAAAATTGATATACAATGTTCTTTAGTGTGTTTTATACAATTCCTCCAAGTGTCACTACTTGTAACCTCTCAGAAAAGGAGTTATAGCAAAAATGACATACCTTGCTGAATTCTGCCTTATTCTAGAGAGTGACCTTGTAGAGAGTGCCCTGCACAAATTTTTGGATGAATTGATCTAAAACTATTGCAAAGAATACTAAATACGGTAACCTAACCAACACATTTGGTCTCACTAAATTTTGATCTGTTATGAAGACGTTATGACGTTTTTACCCAAAACACCTGATTTTGACTAGTTTCAGGACTGGCCACAAACTCTATTTTCCACGGAGTGTAACTCCCAAAATACAACGACCCACAAGATGAATTTTTTACCACATACACTTGGATATGTTTTATCACTTGCATAGAAATTTCGGGATCTGAATCATTATAGAAAACATTTTATAGCGAAAATGGTGAGATGACCTGTAAATAACATACCTTAGAAAGCACCATCAAAAGAATTTATCCTTCCCTGCATTTCAGCCTTCTTTTCTTCACTTTCCTCAAAATTTCGGCTTAGATATCTTGGTTACTTCAGACACCTATATATATTCAATATTCTCAAGTGTAATTCAAATGAGAGAGCCTTGCCTCTTATTTATACTCTCCAAGTAGCTTTCTTAAAAACATCTTCTAAGTCACTTGGCCCACTTTCCTTATTTTAGGGTTGGGTCCACTTCTAATTTATCCATTAAATTTGTTATTGAAATTATTTATTTTTTGTTCACTTCGAATTATAATACACTCATCACTTCACTTTATTATTTACCTTTTAAAATCTCTTAAACCACTTTGCTTACTTTGACCTTTTGGGGCTTCTAGATGGCATATGAGGGTCCTCCAACTTCGTAAGGCCATAACTCTCAAACCATGAGGCGTTATGTGATGTTCTACATACCACCATAAATGGCATGATATATACTATCCATATAGAATATTATTATCTGAAAATATATCATAACTCATACCGTTAACCATCAAACAAACTTGGGTCCATTACCCAAACCTGGGGTCTCCAACTTCTCATGGCCATAACTCTCTAACTGTGAGGAATTATGTGACGTTCCACATACCACTGGAAATGACATGACAAGCACTATCCATCTAGGATAATTTCCCTAACAAATTCACTTTCCTTAATCTCATTATTCCACAATTAAGCATGGGTTCTCTTACTCCACAAAGCGTGTTCCCATGAGGGATTTCACCATAAGGGGACCACTTTGGAGTTCATCCATGTTTACTTCTTATCAACCATGACAAAACAATAATGAGTCATATTTACATCAAACAATATTGGGTCCATTACCCAAACCTTTGTGTTGCGGGGCTTTCTTCAAGGGTTGACAGCAATGACAACCAACCTTAATCAACAATCTCCCCCTTTGGCATTGATGGAAACAATCTGATGTAATACTGAAATCATATCACTGATGCTCCCCCTGGAACCATGCCTTTGTCCTCTGTATCTAATAAATCTTCTCCCCCTGGAACCATGCCTCTATCCTCTGCATCTGATAAATATTCTCCCTCTGGAACCATGCCTCTGTCCTTTGTATCTGATAAATCTCTCCCACTTTGTCATCAATGGCAAAGGTATGTTTCCATCCGGGGTTTCTCCCCCTGACAGAGTGTCCTCTTATGGTGCTTCCTCGTGTACATCTAAGAAATATAAGATAAGCATTCAAAAAGCATTCAAAAAGAATTCATTTTTGGAGTAGAAATAACTCCAAGTCTTTGGTGAAGATATTCAAAGGCTTCCCGTGGAAGTGGTTTTGTAAAGATGTCTACCACTTGTTCTTTTGTGCCCACATACTCAACTCTGATGTTCT
>ML790973.1:503143-542072 GCA_009831015.1 Picea engelmannii
GAATATTATTATCTAAAAATATATCATAACTCATACTGTTACCCATCAAACAAACTTGGGTCCATTACCCAAACCTGGGGTCTCCAACTTCTCATGGTCATAACTCTCTAACCGTGAGGAATTATGTGACGTTCCACATACCATTGGAAATGACATGACAAGCACTATCCATATAGGATATTTTCCCTAACAAATTCACTTTAATTCATCTCATTATTCCACAATTAAGCATGGGTTCTCTTACTCCACAAAGCGTCTTCCCGTGAGGGCTTTCACCATAAGGGGACCACTTTGGAGTTCATCCATATTTACTTCTTATTAACCGTGAAAAAAAGATAATGAGTCACATTTACATCAAACAATATTGGGTCCATTACCCACACCTTTGTGCTACGGGGCTTTCTTCAAGGGTTGACATCAATGACAACCAAACTTAATCAACAACAAATAATGTGCAAGGGAGGCAATCGAATTATTTCCTTAACCTTTAAAGGATCCACCATGATCCTAGTCTCAAAGACTAAGAATCCTAGAAGATGACCTAACCTAATGCAAAATATGCATTTATGAGGGTTTAAACGAATGCATTAATGGAAACATATTTCAAAAAATAGTCGAATGTGTGTAGAGTGATCCACTCTCTTATGGGAGTGAGAAGCGATATCATCGAGATAGGCTTCGACTATATGCTTGAGATCATGAAACGCGAAGGTCATAGCTCATTGGAAGGCTTCTCTGGCGTTTTTAAGGCCAAAAGGCATTTTCCGGTATGCGAAATTACCACAAGGAAAAATAAATATCATCTTATGTTGGTCTTCAGGATTAATATGAATTTGGTTATACCCCAAAAATATGTCCATAAAAGAAAAAAAAATTCTTCCTGCACAGTCATCAAGAATATGATCAATGAAGGTTTTTAGGAAGTTGTCTTTAGGACAGGCCTTATTCAGGTCTCAAAAATCCATGCATACATGGATGGTACCTTGCTTTTTATTCACAGGAATGGGATTAGATACCCATTGAGTCAAGGGAAACAGGTAGATAAAGACAATGTTAAGAAATTGTTCTACCTCTTCCTTAATAGTAGGGGTCTTCCTAGGATTGATAGCCCTAAGCCATTTCTAAACAATTTTAGCATCCAGGTAGGTTTTAATCTCATGTTTGACAATTCGAGAGTTGATTCCTAGGATCTCTTCATATGCCCAAGAGAATACATCGCATAATTATTTGAAGAGCTCAGTGTAGGTCATAATTACTTCTAGCGAACAATTCGCACCGATGTATACATTTTTAACCTTACCAAGAATACGAGTGATATTGATCGTGATGGTAGGAGAGATACTCACCATTTTTCCTTTGGCATAAATTTTGTGTGTATCAAGTGGAACTACGACGTGACCGACTCTCTCACTCAAGGTAGATCTAAAATAACCTTGTTCGATTATAGCAAGATCTGGGAGAAAATAAGAATGATGATGCATATCATCCCATGGCTTGTTAGAACCAATCATGGCCTCTACGATTGCTTCATCCAAGGGTAAAGTGTCATCGAGGCAGTCACGAGAGAAATACAATGAAGTGGCCCATATGGGATTGATAATGAGATCCTCCTCATCTGTCTGTGAGGTGATAGGGTCAGGATCAATAGAAGAGTCGAGAACATCCTGATATGCTATATTTGTTGTAGATAGTGGCATATCCATTCCACTATGTCACTGGACTTCACACGACATATTCGAGGAAGGTAGTTCCAAGGATCATTAAAATACAAAGTGTGGAAAGGAACAGACCTCATTGAAGAAGCAGACCTACTGGACATGGCATAGATATCATGAACCGGTGCCATGAAATCAAAGGTACCCATAAGGGATGAATACATTCTGACACCAATATTCTTAGTTGTCGATGGAGAATTGCCGATCACGATGATCGACGGTCCAACCGATGCATTGGGGATAGCATACACAAAGGACAATTGGTCGATTGTCACAATATTCCCATCGTGAGGAAAGCATAGAGTATGAAATATGGATGATATGATTGCAGTCATAGCATAAGTCTAATTACATCCTAGTAACAAGTTATAGTTAAGGGGCGCATCAACGACCTCAACATCCACCTCCACTATCTTCCCACCTAACTAGACCGAGAACGCCGAATTAATATCTTGAGGGAGGAAAGAATGACCGTCAAAAGAAGTCAACATGGTCAGAGAGATGAGGACTTTCCAGCAGACTAGGGACATCACACATTTTACTGCGCCTTCATCAATAACAGTATGCTTGATGTTATACTTTGAGTAACCCATGTAGATTTGTATTGCCACATGGTAAGGAAAGTGAGGATTCACATCCATGACGTCAAAATTGATAAACTTAGAACCACATGGATCTAGAGATCCTAATGCAAATAATAAGGAATTCTTCCGTGAAGGACACGTTTGGAGGACCTCCAGAGCTGACATCATGCAAGGGGTTTGACCCAGATCCTCAATAATAGAGTAATTTTGGGTGACTCTAGAATTAATATTGTGGGTAGAGCGCTTGATTACTCCTTTTGGAATACGAGGTGGGGGATCTGGTGTTTTGATCTGTAAAGGAATCTCCAGAGGAGAGGGACACTCTAGACAAGGTACAATTTGTGAAGAACTGTAATCATGAGACCGAGTGGCTACATTAACGTCAAACTTAACCATATTGATACATATATGGTCACCATATTGTGTTGGTGAGTTTTTACTTCCACTCTCCTCATTTTTGACATTCGAGGAGCTTAAGTCCATGTGTTGATTAAGTGGAAAAGGATTAGTCAGCACAACGGGTGGTAGAGATAAAATCCTCTCAACTTATGCAAGTTTGGGGCACAAGTGGGTAAGGTGAATGTCTGTACAAAGCTTGCAGGGAAACTTCACCTTTCACCTTTGTTTCTTTCCCTCACTAGCATTATTATTCGACTTCTCATTATTACTGTTGTCCTTGGGTTTATTATTATTCTTCCCACACGTATGATTGTTACCACGTCATTTATTTTTATTCCCTCCTGGTTGTTGGTTACCATTCAGGTTGGTCGACGATTGTACATAAGGTACATCCACCGAATGAGAGTGAGTGGAGGACACAGACAAAGATGACCCTCCTACATATTGGTTTAGAGACAACTCTTTCAACCGACTTGTCACCATGTCTGCATATTTCACATTGGTGGAGCCTACAATGCCATCGGTATGAGGCACATGATTTTGTATAGGGTCATAATTTGACCTCGGTGCATCTGGAAGAATTTCATATAACATCCTAGACTAAGAATATATAAGATCTAATTGTTGGGCTTTAAAAATCGCTTCTTCCTCAGATGTAATCCTGGATGTAGAAACATCTTTCGAAATATAAGGTTGTAGAGACTTAAGGAACCACTCTAGAAGGAATTTTGGAGATATGTAAGCCTTGATCAACTTCTTTTGTCTATGCCACTCTTAGCTGTGATCCGAGATATGGGTGGATTTTTCCGGACGAAAGGCCGACAGAATTTCTATGCTAGCATCATAACGAATCGACAATTGGAAGTGGTTGAGGAAGACTAAAACAATCTTATTAAAAGTTTCATACGTCCCCCCTGGTAGTTATATGTACCATTTCATTGCAGAACCCGTGAGGATGGGTTGAAACATTAAACGAATAGAATCATCATTGAGTGAATTAGAAGAGCACCAAAGATGAAATGTAGTGATGTGATCCCTAGGATCCTCACTAGTCTTTCCTTCAAATTTCAGAATATTCAAAGGAATCTTGGTGGGGATGGGGGGGGGGGCATGTAGGATCATGACACACAAGGTAATTCATTAATCTAGACAAGTCTGGCATATTGAGCATGGCCAAAAAAGGGATACGGGGTTGCGACATCTAGCCCTAAGCTCTCGGGAAATATTATTGCTGGGGAATCGCAACCCCTCCAAGGTTTTGGTATGCATCATGGCCCTATCTGGGATTGTAAGACCCTCCTATGAACTATTTCATGAAGGATTGGTTGGGCATCATTCCAGTAGGAATGTTATGATGAGGGTTGTAAAATTTTCCCCAGCTGGTGTAGCTCCAGGTTGGGGGTTTCCCAAGGTATGAAGTTGACCTCCCCTGGGTGTGAATCCGGAGGATAGAGGTGGACTCGTCATGCCAAACGTGTTGGTAAGAATTGGTGCAGAGGATGTAGGTGTAAAGGATGGAATGTAAGAAACAACGTGTCCACCAAGTTGACCACTCCATCCAGAAGAATTACGACCAGGATTAGACCCGGGGTGAAAAGGAGAAAGGCCTCCAATTGTAGGAGTCATTTATGGGATATGAGAACTGCCAAATGAAAATGGAGTATGTGGAGGAGCCATGCCCTCAAGTCCAATACTAGTATTCTGATTATATGTTGGGATGGAGGATGAAAATTGCAAAGTGAAATTTAGCATACCATAAGAAAAAGGGCTAGAGACCGTAGGAATGGACTGAATATTGTATCTCGATGAGTTAAAAAGGGACCTAAAAGGGTTCATGGTTATATATTGATTATTTACTATAGGTTGGACATGAGTGATGATGGGAACTTCTAGCACTACAACCATTGTGGTTGAAGGTGTTGAAGGAGTACTGTTAACTATAGTGGGTATGGGAGTTGAATGACTCCCAGTATCTTTCTAACTCAATGAAGTACTCATCCTTGTATGATCACAATTCTGGTAAGTGGAGGTGTGTGTACCACGTTTGATAACTTTGAGCCTTTTAGAAGGAAAAGACTCAAGATGCGGTGGTAATCATAACAAACAACAAGACCTGCAGGGAAGTTGTTTTGGCTCCATGATGACTCAAGACATGAGATATAAAAAAATTCCTAAGGCCAACTAGTAATCAAAGAGCACACCAAAATAAAAAAAAAGGCCAATATGAACACAAGCAATATAAAGGGGCCTTCCTCACTAAAGTAGGTATGCCTCTCGCAAGAGGTGTTTCAGACTCCCTGCAAAATATCAAAGGTATCAGAATCAATTATAAGGGCCCTCGTGGAATTAACAACGAGTCAGACAAATCCCCCCGGAGAGGTAATCCTCCATAAAGGTTGTGTGTTGTCTGACCCTTATCTGACCCAGGGTACCTACAAAATAACCCCTGCAAGTAATCTATGTGGTACCTATGTCAAGCAACTAAGCAACCATTATATAATCGATGTGCAGGCGAAAATTCGTAAGTCAGGTCCACTGTAAGGGCAGGGTAATAAAGCATGAAACCTAGAAATCAATGCCTCTCAAAGAGGTAAAGGTACTAGCAAGATCCCCATATACGGATATATCCCCATAAATATATATGATGATAAGAATATATTGTGGGAATATCCCCTCAACCAACTTCACGTGACCTCGTTCTTAACTCCAGTGTAAGTGGAGCCTCTTGATGTCACCAATTATACAATGTATTTCACCACTCCCTTAGTAAGACACATATTCTTATTTAATAGCCTTGGAGAAGTTTACTCACAAAATCCTATTCCAAAGATCTAAATCTGATCCGAAAAGATATTTTAACGACAATGGTTGAGTTTTAAATCATGAGTTATTTTACCATTTAGGAATTTAATGAAAGAGGAAGAATTAAAGAGGAAACATAGCAGCCATTAAGAAATATACATATCTATAAATAGACATGAAGAAACAACAACAATATTTTTAACGGAGTTCGACAATCTCACCTACATCTCTGGGCCTTTGTCTAAGTGGGTGAAGCTTTATTATTTTTTTTCAAAGATTCAAATGTACATCATAAAAGTGCCAAAATGATTACATATATATCTGGTCGTGTTCTACTAGATCTCAAGAACACAACAAAACTAACGGCACTGAAAACAGATGAATGAAGCTCCCGGAAATGGCCCGCAAAGGTGCTCTCCTCAATGGCTTCCCTGCATAAAAATGGCTTTGAATCAACAATTCTTCAACATTTTCCTATTCTGAACCTCTCCCCATGGCTTCAAGAACCTTTGGTTTATATAGGCTTGAAGTGGGTAACAAACTCCCAACTTCCCCTAAAGATCTGGCCTCAAAAAGGGCCCAAGATCCTCCAAAAATGGACTAAATCTCTCAAAAATGCTAAAAGAATAAATTAAAAATCATATTGTAAGGTAGAAAACTCACTTTGGGCTGAAAATTAGGGAGAAACCCCTTATCTTCAGGTTCCTGGTCACTTGCGCGCACCCATGTGGCCCTGGTCTAGCGTTGATTCATTGGCCCACTTAACCATCGGCCCCTGGTTTTATGTGCTTGGCCATGTGGCCACACCCGTTACCTTCCACGTGCCCGAATGTTGTATAGGCCTCTGGTCAATCCCTTTGGTCTCACACCCTTGGTCGACGGTCTAGCCCGACCAATCGAGTGTCATCCTCTTTATGTGCACTAATAGTTGTATCAACGGTCATATGAGTGGAGTGTATGGTATAACGTTGAAACCATGGTTGAGTGCTATGGTATGTTCGTGGCATAATTTTATTGAATGGTTTATATGGAAAGGTTTTATGGAGCACACGTTAGGGCTGGGGCTAGGCCCCAACCCTTACTCCACCTGAAATACACACATCGGTAAGTTTAAATGTTACTTTTGGACTATGGTTAATAAGAACCACAATGGGAGGGATGGTAGCCTGGCCCTGCCAAAACGCACTGACCCAGACCTGAGGTCACGGGTTCAACTCCCATAGAGTCCATAACTTTTTCCAAACCAATCAGCCAATGCAGGGGTGCCACGCAGAACTACGTTATTCACCTAAACAAACACAAAGTGTCAAACTCAGATTTGTCCACCTGCACCTACCCAGTCATCACCATTGCACCTTCCATGTCACTGTATGGTCGTATGACCTATATAGTCAGCTGCCATGTCATCACTGTATGGACTGTACAGTCAACATTTTTGTTTTATCTATTTGACAAAATGAACAAACCACAATATCTTTCACATACAGTGTTCGTTTGAGCCCGTTCAAGTTGCGTTAGTTTTGTATCGACGATGACTACACACATGTCCGTTTTGAAGCTATTCTAAGAACTTTTATTTTTAGGCCTTCCTAGACCCATTTTTGTTCTTGGATCCATTCTGGATCACACCTCCCCAATAAATACCTTTTGGTCCTCCAAAAGGATACTAACTAGCCATCAAGTGGGGAATAGGCCACCCCACTTATTCTCTGTCTTTAAACTTTCTCCTGTGCACCTGTCTCATCAAGATCAGTTGTAAAACAACCATGATAACTGACAACATATTGTTAGCCACTTGTACTCTGTCACATCTTACTGAAGCCATTATCATCCATGTTGACAAAATTAGTAATGATAACATCATAAATATGACTGCAAATGAGATCATATGTTTGTAGTACTTGCATGACAATAGCTTATCTTGAAGCAAAGTATGATTGAACTTCCATTCTACAATCATCTCATGTTCTTGCTTAAGATCAATTACTTGATTTGACACAATTATAGGTGTGTTTCTTTCATGAGCTTACTTTCTTAATTGTTCCATTATTTGAAGAGATCGATTTTCTTTTAAGTGATGAGCAAGTACCACATGTTCTTTTCCTGCTTTGATTAAGTGATATTGATTATGTTCCCTATAGAAGATTGCTTTGCAATCATACAAATAAGGACTTCCTAAGACCATTCCACATTCATTGAGTGGCACCACATCACATGTTACCTCATCCAAAAACTTAGATGAAATTTCAAACTTTAATGTACATTTCTTTGTTATGTGAAATTTATGATTGTTGCTTATCCATTTAAGTGAGTAATGCTTATGATGCATTTGAGTGTTTAATCCCAATTGTTTAACCAATTCCTCTAAGATCAAGTTAGATTGAGATCCACTATCTATCAATGTGTCGACCTTAGTATGCCTCATTATGACCTTTATGTGAAATAATTTACTTCTAGAATCAAATCCATCACCAATTTTACTTGTCAATCCAACCAATGAGACTTTAGATTCATCACCTGAATCTGATCCCAAGTCTATTGGTCATGATGTTGTTTCAATTGTTTGCCTCCCTTTCTTCTCTTTGAACCACTTCGATCTCTTCTTGGGATGCAATTGCCAACAATGGTCCTCATCACTCCATTCTTTATTTCAATTCTTGAAAGATGGCTTCTCTTCCTTTCTTTCCACCGAATTTTCCTTCTTTTCATTCCACTTCATTTTGTCCTCTTTTCTCGAAGACGATTCCCCTAGTACACCAACTCTTGTTTTCCCTGCCTCAATGTATGTTGCTTGAAAAGAAACCTCATCAATATTAGTAGTTCCAAACATAAATATAGTGTTACGAATATGTGAAGATAAACCTCCTATATACTTCATAAGAGTTTCTTGGGTATGTAAAGGAATATCTAACATCAATTCCATTTTACAAAATCCATCTGTGTATTCTTGCACTGTTTGTCATTTTCTTAGTTTAAGACCTTGCCATTCAATTAAATCTTTCTCTTTATAACTCAAAGGATAAAATTTCTTTCTAAGTGAAGAAACAAAAACTTTCCATGATGGAAATACATTACCCACTTGTTGCGTGCCATTTTGCAACTTGTTTTTCCACCAGATGAATGTTGTGACTGCAAGTTGAAGCGAGGCCAATTTGATTTGAGTTGCCTCATCCTTGATTTGTTTCACACTGTAATAAACCTCCATATTTCTAACCTAGATGTCAAGCCTCTCTCCATTAACTTCACCATCATACGTGGGTAATTCAAACTTCACATCAAGCTTAAGTAAAGGCATTTCTTGTTTATGTTTATGGGAATGTTTTCTTGCAATGGATTTAGAACTTGAAATTGAAGAAGAAGAAGTTGATGGAGATGAAGGAGGTGAAGGAGGAGTTTGAGAAGGATCCTCTCCTTCTTCATTTTTGACCTTTGAATATTCACCTAGAACTGGTCTCTTCCATTCCAAGTAATCCTCATATAGAACCTTCATCATCTCTGACACGATGAAGAAATTTTTTCGAAAATATTTCTCATCATGAGAAAGCCCCTCTTCTAATGCCATCTTATCACTTTGAGAAGTTCTATTTCTCAATCAAATCTCAGGATTATTTTCAACATCCTCACCTTCACCATGATTCATCCTTTCCCTGGTAATCATGCAAACTCAAAAACCAACAGTCAACTAGCTCTGATACCACTTGATTTGAAAAGATCTTTTAACGACAATGGTTGAGTTTTAAAGCATGAGTTATTTTACCATTTAGGAATTTAAAGAAAGAGGAATAATTAAAGAGGAAACATAACATCCATTAAGAAATATACAAATCTGGAAATAAGCATGAAGAAACAACAAACCATAACAACAAGATTGTTAACGGAATTCGACAATCTCACCTACGTCTCCGGGCCTTTGTCTCAGTGGGTGAGGCTTTCTTATTTATGTTCAAAGATTCAAATGTACATAATAAAAGTTCCAAAATGATTACAAACTAATCTGGTCATGTTCTACGAGATCTCAAGAACCCAACAAAACTAACGGCACTGAAAACGGATGAATGAAGCTCCCAGAAATGGCCCGCAAAGGTGCTCTCCTCAATGGATTCCCTACATAAAAATGGATTTGAATCAACAATTATTCAACATTTTCATGTTCTGAACCTCTCCCCATGGCTTCAATAATCTCTGGATTATATAGGCTTGAAGTGGGTAACAAACTCCCAACTTCCCCCAAAGATCTGGCCTAAAAAAGGGCCCAAGATCCTACAAAAATGGACTAAATCTCCCAAAATTGTTGAAAGAATTAATTAAAAATCATATTATAAGGTAGAAAGCCCACTTTGGGCCCAAAATTAGGGCGCATCCCTTTATCCTTGGGCTCCTGGTAACCTGCGTGCACCCATGTGGCCCTGGCCTGACGATGATTCGTTGCCTCCCTTAACCGTCAGCCCTGGGTTTTATGTGCTTGGCCATGTGGTCGCACCCCTTACCTTCCACCCGCCTGAATGTGGTATAGGCCCCTGGTCAATCCCCCTGGTCGTGCACCCTTGGCTGGAGGGCTAGCCCGACTGACCAGGCACCATCCCCTTTACGCACACTAACAATTGTATCAACGATCATATCAGTGGAGCGTATGGTATAACGCCAAAACCAAGGCTAAGTGTTATGGTAAGTCTGTACCATAAGTTTATTGACTGGGTTATATGGAAAGTTTTTATGGAGCGCACGTCAGGGTTGGGGCTAGGCCCCAACCCTTACTCCACTCGAAATACATACAACGGTAAGTTTAAATGTTACTTTTGGACTATGGTTAATAAGAACCACAATGGGCGGGTTGGTAGCCCAGCCTTGCCAAAACGTATCGACCCAAACTGGAGGTCATAGGTTCGAATCCCATAGAGTCCACAAATTTTTCCAAACCAATCAACAAATAGAAGGGTGCCACATGGTAGCCCAGGACTGGGCCATGTGGCACCACATTATTTGCCCAAATAAACACCAAGTTTCAAACTCAGATTCATCCACCTACACCTGCCCAGTCAGTGCCATTGTACCTTCTATGTCATTGTATGGTCGTACGACCTTTACATTCAGATGCCACGTCAACATTGTACGGACTGTAAAGTCAGCATTGTTTTTTGCCTATTTGAAGAAACGAACAGATTGTGATATCGTTCTCATACGGTGTCTATTTGAGACCATTCAAGTTGTGTTGGGTTCATATCAATGAGGCCTACACACACGTCTGTTTTGAATATATTCTGAGAACTTTTATTTTTAGGCCTTCCTGGACCCATTTTGGTTCCTCGATCCATTCAAGATCAAAATCCTATGCTAGATTGTGTACCCTAAAAATAAAATCGTTTCTAATCAATTTTAAATTTATCAGCGTTGCTTTTAGTTGCTTTGCTTACTCAAAAAGGTTCGGTCGTGAAACTGATGATATTATGACTCAACAAGTAAAATAAATGAATATGAATAATATGAAAAGTCCTAACTTCAATTCCCAATAGATGATAAGCTTTTCAAAATGCAATTTTAAATTTAATTCTTCAATTCAAAATAAGATGCAATCTTTCCATACATGTACTAAGATCAATGATAAGAACCCAAAAGATCAAATTCCAACAATGAAAACTGTTTATTATTTTTGTATTTTCAATATAAAAGAATGAAAATTCAAGGATTGAACATCAGATTGATATAAAGATTCTACTGTATGTAAACAGAGACAAACCAAGTAGGATACCAAGAAGCAAACACCCAACCCAAGATGCAAGGACAATCAATGAAAAGGATGATGAGAAAGAAAAACCGCCTTAAAATTCAAGCAAAGAAAGCTTTCCTATCACTATATTGTCACTTAATAGTCATAACAAAGAACTAACAAGACCCAACAACCATACAAAATCACCCAGCAAACATCAAACTCTAGAACCAAGAATACAAGAATGATGTACATGACTGTTCAGGAGAAAACCGCATATATACGCTTCCTACAGAATGACAACACGCATATGTACACGACTGTCAGGAAAAAACCCACGTATATGTGTTGAAACACTGTTAGGTTAAGGATAAGTCTAATAAACTCATACTCAAAATGAAAAGAGGTTGTCAAGCAATCAGATGACAAGAAACTCGATATAAATGAGAGCAATCAAAGGAGAAAAACACTCCAAACCCAGAAAAGAAGATTATATCCCTAGTATGGTTTCTAGTTTTCTTACGAGGAAAATATCTCTATGGAATGGGGTAAACCACAAAAAATGGAAATGACTGCAGAAATCAACTCTAATCTCAAGTATGTTGTATAAAAAAATATGCTAACAAGACAAGATAAATATCCTAACTCATCCAGACGTTCGATGAAGTCCACCTTTGAGCACTTGATTCAAAGCAATACACCTGCAACCTGTCCTCAACAACCAAGATACACAAGAATATGGTGATAATATATAAAGTTAGCACATTCAATAGCATAATCCATCAATATTCATAGCAAATATTCCCATGGAATAACAACTCAAGTATTTTCAAAACATTAATTGGACAAGAAAAGAGTATTTCTATTAAAATGTAATCAACATAAGTGTATGAATGAAAAAATTATGTGTCGGCACAGTTCGAAACCGAGAAACTAAGTCACTTCCAATTAGGCCTCCACCACTTCAATGCTCCACCAAAGGCAATCTCATATAAGAGAGACAATGAGGTTTTCCATCATGTAGGGAAGATCTTGGGGGCTGAACAATGTGTTCATACTTAAAAGGGTAAATGGATGTAGACTCAATATGAAGTGAATAATTTCTCCAGAGTAAATTTTCTCTCAAATTTTGATTCTTCGCCTCTTTTCCACAGCTTGGATATGGTCCATTTATAGCCTTCAAATGGAACTGAAGGGCCGAGTCAGAATGTTTTCAGTATATGGAAGCTCAAGGATCATGGATCTTGTGACATGACATGGAAACCTGACACCATTTTTTAATTTTGGGCACAAAACTCGATGTACAAAGGATGTAATGGTGTAACCTGTGTATATGCATGTTGTATAATAGTTAGGGCGCATATATGTGGAAAAATATTATTTTTAGATCTAGGAACTGCAAAAAGGGACTTCAAGTATGCATAATGAAATGGAAGGACTTCTAAGGAAATTTGCATAAGGTGAGGAAAATATTGTTATAACAGTCTGGTACATGCTAATGGTTGCAACATGCATTGCATGCATCCTTCTATTGAGTTATTCAAACACCTTGTTCTCTTTTCCCATGATATGCTTGATCTCAAATTCATACACACTGAGGATCTCTAACCACCTTCTTTGTATGGAATTCAAACTTGGTTGTCCAAACAAATACTTCAGACCACAATGGTATATTCTTAACTCAAATATCTTACCCATAAGATAATTCCACCACATCTTCAAAGCATGCACTATGGATGCCAATTTTAGGTCATGTGTAGCATAAATCCTTTCATTCTCTTTCAAATTCCCTGATTCATAACATACCATAAGTTCATTCTGAATCAGGACTCCACTAATTCCTTCCTTGCATGCCTCCGTGCACACAACAAAGTCTCCCTCAGGGTCAACAATTCTCAAAATTGTTGTACTTGTTAGCAAGTTCTTCAAGTGCTGAAAAATCCTTGCACAATATAGGGTCCACTCAAATCACACACTCTTCTTCTACAGGGATGTAATTGGATGCACAATCTATGAAAATCCTTCAATAAACCTTTAGTATTACCTGGCTAGTCCCATAAAGGATCTCACTTCTATGACATTTCTTAGTGTTGGTCATTCCTCAATGGATTTTATCTTCGTTGGGTCCATCTTTATTCCTTCTTATGAAATAATGTGACCCAACTAATGAATCTGTTTGTGATAAAATGAACACTTGGTTAGCTTTGTATAAATTTGATGCTACCTCAAAACTTGCAACACCATCCTCAAGTGCTTCTCGTGTTCACTTCATACCTTCAACATATAAGTATGTCATCCAGAAACACAATGACAAACTTATCTAAGTATCTTAGGAATTTTTTTTTCATCAAACACATGAGGACAACTGGTTCATTTGACAACCAAAATGGTGCCACTTTAAACTAGTAGTGACCATACCTTGTTTTGAAGGAAGTCTTACTGATGTATTCCTATTTTATTCTCACTTGGTGATACCCAGTTATCTTGGAAAAAATTCACGCACCTCTCAGGTTATCAAACAGGTCATCTATCCTTGGAAAAGGATACATGTTCTTTGTTGTTACCTTGTTCTACTGCCTGAATTTGATACAAAGTCTCAGCGTACCATCCTTCTTCTTCAAGAACAAAATTTGTGCACCCCAAGGTTACACACTTTAGAATATTTATCACTTCTTCAGAAGCTCCTCAAGTTGCATCTGCAACTCTTTCAACTCATGTGTACTCATCCTATCGTACATGTACTATACATTTATCTGAGGAGCTAGTCATAGCTATCTATTCATTTTCCTGTCATAGTACCACTTAGTAGATGTAACTTAGAGCTATTGGTTCAACATTGGATGTGTATGGGATAGAGACTAGCATGAATTGATGTGTGCATTAATAATTGGTGTCACACAATGCAAAGTTTAATTTGCACGAAAAACCATTAGTATGGAGTTGTGATGCACGATTGTGTGCACTAGAGTTGGAATTTTAAAATCATCGAAGAAATCCAAGAGAAAGGATTTTGACAAAATGGTGTAAATTTTTCATGTAGTTGTTCCATGAAATCACCTAACAAATCTTGTTGTCTATACATTTTGCATAATTATCAATGATTAGAGTAGGAAAAAGGAAATGCAAAAAATTAAAATCATGTATAATGTTGGAAAGGACTTACAATCTTGATGATGAGGAGTTCGGAGATTTGTATGTCGGCTTGGGTACTGAAGGTACAAAATCCAAGAAGGAGCCCATGAATTTAGTTGAAATTGTAAAAGTATTGCAGAAAGATATTGAGAGTTATAAGGTTGATAGTGAAAGGCTTATGAGAGCCAATGCACAAAAAATGAATTCAATATGAAATTGATGTAGATCCTATAAAAAATAGAAAAGAAAATGGATAAAGAGACAGAGTCAAGTAGCTCAATAAGTCGCAGGTCTCATGATGAGAAAAGAAGAGAAGAAAGAGTTGTTTGTAATCATTATTCTAGGAAAGCACATAGTAGTTCAAGTCCATCTCCTGTCAGAAAGCATAAGAGAAGGAATCAGGTGGATGAGCTACAAGGTGAAATGAATAAGATCAATTCTCCTACCTTTGACATTGAGCACAAAAATTATGAGGTTGCAGAGACATGGTTGTTGGGTATGAGGAAGTACTTCCACTTCCATAACTATTATGTGTAGGAAGAAGGGAGAATCACTATCTATCAGTTAAAAGGAAATGCATCAATGTGGTGGGATCAGTGTGTGTAAATGAAGCATATTGACGAGAATAAAGTGACTTGGAGAGAGTTCAAGAAGTATTTCCAAAAAAAAATCACCCAAGCGGTATTATGATAAGAATATGAAGAAGCTTTTCAAACTCAAGCTTGGGAATATGGTGATTAATGAGTAGGAAAGAATATTTTTAGAATTGTTGAGTTACGTTCCTTTTATCAAGGATGAAAAAGTGAAGATTCAGAGATATTTGAGTGGGTTTCCCTCATTTATCAGTGACAAGATACAATATTATGACCCTAATATGTTGGAAGAAACCATAAGGCATGCTAAGTGTCTATATGAGAAGAAAAGTGGAAGGCCTAATTTCCAAAAAGATTGGGAAGATAATATGCAGAGGAAGGTGGAACATAGAAAGAAAGGATTTAAAGCATTGTTATTCATAAATACTCCGCAGGGAAAGACAACTCTTCAGGAGCCAAAAATGTCAAAGAAAGTGGGACAAAATTCATGGAAACATCCTATGCAGTGATGGGATTGTGGTGGAAAACACATGCATAGATATTTCCATCAAAGAGGTGATAAATCAAGGATTTTGCACAATGTACAACAATTTGTGATAGTTGAGGACATGGGTTGAAAAGTGAAAAGGATTTTCGCAGCGTTGGATAACAAGCAAGTTGAGTTTCAATCACACATGATCAAGGTGGAAGGTAAGGTTAATGACCAACCTAGTGTTATTTTAATTTACTCAGTATCTAGTCATAGTTATCTAGATCCTAAGATGGTGGAAAGGTTCCATTTTCCAAGAAGCAAGTTTGGGAAATCTTGGTTGGTATAGTTATCTACAGGAGTCAAAAGGAAAATTAATGAGATGGTTAAGGCATGTCTAATGGAGATGAATGGACTGTGTACAAAGGATGAATTGAATATTATACCTTTGAGTTCGTATGATGTCCTCATTGGTATGGATTGGTTGGATGAGAAACATGGTTTCCTGGATTGTTACAATAAGGCATTTACTTTTGTGAAAGAGCAAGGTGTTGGCATGCTTATAAAGCAGGTGTGCTTGTCATTGATGGAAAGATCAAATTATGCAGCGATGGAAAAACAGGGACAACGTAAGCTGCTCAGAAGAGAAATTGCAATGGTGCACGTAGAGTGCAAGAGTGTGCTTGTTCATTTGATGAAAAACAAGTAGGCAAGGAAGATCAACAGCACAAGGATAATGGCATGGAAAGATCAGAAGTGTAAACTCCATTTTGGAGTTTCAGATACCAGGAAATTGAGAAGTCAAGAGCTGAGACTCTTCAACACAAGAGTCCTGGAGTTGCGAAAACCAGAATCCTGAAATCCCGAAATAGGCACATAAACGAAGTGTTTCGCAGACCGAGAAATAACTCCATTTTGGAGTTTTGGATACTGGGAGTTAGACGAGTCAAGACTCTTCATCATCAGGAATCTCAGAATCGCGAAATGTGAAATGCCGAAATCCTAGAAGAAGGAGGATGGTTTTGGATACCAGTAGTTGGGGATGTCAAGAACTCTTACTACAAGAGTCCCAAACTCGCAAAACCCAAAGTCGTGAAATGCGAAATCGTGAAATGTCAAAGACTCCATACTAGAGGTTTGGATACTTGGAGTTGGAGATGTCAAGGACTCTCATGAAGGGAATCCTGAAGTTGCGAAGTGTGAAAAGCCGAAAAGTTGAGTTGCCTCCATTTCGGAGTTTCGCAGACCGGGAGGTGGAGTTGTCAAGAACTCTCATGTCAAGAATGTCGAAATCGCGATGTGCAAAATCATGAAGAGATCTAGACCGTCGAATCATCTAGGGTGTGGACTGTTGATCCGACTCCATTTTGAAGCTTTGGATACTGGGATTTGGAAGAGTCAAATGACGAGACTCTTCATCGCAAGAATCGTGAAAGGACGAAATGAGAAATACCGAAGTGATCAGAGCTAGCACAACCAAGCTCCATTTCGGAGCTTCGGATACCGGGACATGGAGCATCAAGAACTCATCGCCACAGGAATGCCGAAGTGCTGAAAAGAGAAATCGTGAAAGAACTATATGGATAAGTGCTCGATCACCTCTCATAGTCACATGGTCGAAGAGCTGTAGAGAAAAGCTTGAAGAGGCAAGCTCCTTTTCAGAGTTTCATAGATCCCGACTTGGAGATTCAAGATGCCACACAACAGGATTGTCGAAATGCCGAAATGAAAAACACGTTTTGGCTCAGCCTCTAGTCGCAGCCATTGGTCACATCGACGGAAGATAGAGGAAGGAGCTAGTGCAGACAAGCTCCATTTTGGAGTTTCGAGGATCGGGACATGGAGAGTAATGAAATCTTTACCACGGGGATACCGAAATGCTGAAGTGTGAAATGGCGAAAATAATGCAAGATTCAATGAAGTCAATTCAATGGTGCAGATGAATTTGAATAAGATTGGAGGGCTACTGTTTCACTTCACAGTGTAACTACTAGAAACAAATCATGGTTTCTGCCAGAGGATGATCTCGTCTATGACAGAGAAGATGAAGAGTTTCAACTACCAGAGAAGCCGAGGAATCTCAATATAACAACCAGTGATGATGGATGCATGGGTGAAACCGCCAGAGAAGCTGAAGAGTTACCATGATGATCAGGTAGAGAACTCACAATCAGTAGGAGATGCAGAACAGAGAGAGACAACGTGGCACGCAAGAGATGGGATAGTTGTGGAAGAGTGAAGTGTAGAAAATACCCTGATGGGGAGAATATTGGCAGAGAGGATGCAAGAGCAAGAAGAAGATTGCATGCAAAAAGTGCATAGAGACTATAAGAATGATGAACAAAGAAGAAATGGGGGTTGTTGTTGAGTGTGATTGAGGTGTGAAGAAGGAGGCAGAGCGCAGTAGAAGAAATGCACAGAAGGGGAATGGTGCATCGAAGGGACATGGCGTAGAGAGAATAAAAGGCAAAAGAACAGAAAGCACAAGGCATGTGCAGAAGACATTGATGCAGATAGAGCAACGTAGTGTAGCAGAATAGTGATGAGACCGGTAAGCCATTAAGAACTTTATATCATTGTAATAAGTCTTACTAGCAAAGATTTATATTTCAAGGTGGTAAGGAGGTGCTAGGGAGGACTGTAGTCCTTAGAGGTTCAAGTGGGTGCTTGAACATAGGGAGTTGTAGCTTCCATCTGGTTGCAGCCAGAGAAACTAGGGTGGCATGGTGGTGCAAGGGAGAACTGTTGTTCTCTGTTATACAGGTTGGTGCCTGTATGACTGGAAGTTGGTGCTTCCATCTAGTTGGTGCTGGAACACTTAGGGAGTTGGTGCTTCCTTCTAGTGGGTGCTAGAGAAACTAGGGAGTTGGTGCTTCCTTCGAGTGGGTGCTAGAGAAAACAGAGAGTTGGTGCTCTTAGCAAGTTGCAGCTTGCAATACAGAGGTTGTAGCCTCACAATGAGTTGGAGCTCATATGTATGATAATGTATAGAATGTAAAGATTACTTATCATATAAAGAAGAAAATGTTTTTACCCTTTATGGGTTTTCTCAGGAAACGTATATCTCTGTATATTTCATATGTGAAAATGATGTTGAATTTTCTATTGCTAACTTCCCTGCATTATTGTGATTGTCATTAAGCACTCTGCAAAGAACTTAAAATAAGCATAATTGTTTAAGCACGGTAACAATTGATTCACCCCCCCCCCCTCTCAGTTGTCCAACAATTGCTATCAGAGCAGGCCCCTTTTATCTAAGGGTAGATCCTAGAGCTTAAACATGTCAAGCCATGAAGGAAATTCAACCAATAAGGCCCCTCTATTCAATGGAACAAACTTTTCCTTCTGGAAAGTTAGAATGAGAACTTACATAATGGCTTTAGGTGCAGATGTCTGGGATGTGGTAGATACTAGTTATGTATAGCCAATTGTACTAGCTAATAAGGATGAAAAGCTAGAATTTAGATTCAACACTAAAGCTATGAATGCTATCTTGAGTGGGCTTGCAGAAGAAAAATTCATAAAAGTTATGCACCTAGGAACTGCCAAAGAAATGTGGGACAAACTCAATAGCATTTATGAAGGTAATGAGAAGATAAAGGACTCCAAGCTTCAAATCTACAGAGTACAGTTTGAACAAATGAAGATGAAAGAAGATGAAATTGTTGGAAAATACTTTCTGAGAGTTGAAGAACTGGTAAATGCAATGAAAGCACTTGGTGAAAAAAATGAGGAACCTTCATTAGTTCAGAAAATTTTGAGATCTCTACCTGATAGGTTCAACCTGAAGGTTTCTGCTATAGAAGAACTTAATGATCTAAAAACCTTGGAGTTTGATCAACTTCTAGGAACATTGACTGCATATGAAATGAGAATAGGTAAAGATAAACCCACCTCCAAAGAAGCACCATTTAAAGCAAACAAGAATGAGGATTCCGAGCCCAATGAAATTGAAGCAAAATTTGTGAAGAGACTAAAGAAGGGATCAAGCAAATACAAAGGTAAACTGCCTTTCAAATGTTTCAACTGTGGTAGGATAGGTCATTTTGCAAATAAATGTCCCCACAAAGGAAAGTATCAGACATGTGATGATGAGGAGAAGCACAAACAAAGAAATTTCTTAAAAGAGAATAACTTTAAGAAGAAAAGTCTTTGCGTAAACAATGATGATGATCCTTTAGATGATGAAGACAATGAATCCTCTATTGAAGATAAACTAAATGACTTCATACTTATGGCCAAAGAGGATTATGATAATAAAAGCACAGGAAGTGATGATAATGAAGAAGAAGTTGTGGTTGACATGGAAGGAGAGTTGATCAGTACACTGGAAGAGATTGACAGACTAAGAATTAAGAACATAAAGCAAAGACAATTGTTGATATAGTTCGAGAAAGACAGTAAAGAACCTGATGAAGACCTTGTCCTACTAAAAGTGGAATTAGAAGAGGGAAAGAAAATCGAAGACATTCTGAAACGACAGTTATCAGAAAAGAAGGCAAGATGTGAAGCCTTAGAACAAGAAGTAGTGAAAACTAGGAAAGAGATGGAGAAGTTTCAAGCCTTGTATAATCAGAATCTGTCAAGTATCAAAGCCTCGGAATGATTAGCCACCATTCTGAATCAGCAAAGGAATCCAAAGCTGAAAATTGGTTTGGGTTATGAAGATGGATCAAGTAGTGGTAAGCCAAGAAATGAAGAACCCATCAAGTTTGTCAAATCTACAACCAATGACAACAACAAACCTGCAGAAATAAAGGAAGACAACCAGCGACCCAAGACAAGTAAAGGAAAAGGTGTCAGGACTGAATCTGTAGAACAAAGAAATAGTGTGCTCCCTACTAAAAGACGTCATCAGCATGGAAGAAATCGATTTGCTCAAAGAAGACAACCATTTTCTAGGTACAAAGAATTTTTTTGTGGCTACTGTTTCTTCTGTTCTAACTTTGGTCAAAAAAATGTAAATTGTTTCTTAAGACTTAGACATGAGCAATCAAGGTTTCAAAGGAATAAATACTTGCCACAACAAAGAATGATACATCCAAGTAACAAACCTTCATAAATTGCAAATTGCCAAATTAAGTTTAGAGACATGCAACTAAGGAGGTCAAGAAATAATCAACAGTCAATAAGTAGACAATGCTGCAGTAATAATTTTGACATATTAAACAATGAGATTGAGTGCTACATTTGTCATAACTATGGACATAAATATGTTGACTGTCGATTAAGGAACTATGAACCAGATTTGAATTCCCCTGCTAAAAATGTCAAGGGTGGAAGAAGAAAGAAAGTGATAAGTGTGGATTAGTGTTTTCATCTAAAAGAAAAATGAACCCTTGGTATATAGACAGTGGATGCTCCAAACATATGACGGGAGACAAAGGTAAGTTTCTATCTCTAAGTGAAAGCAAATCAGGAAACGTAACCTTTGGAAATGATGCTCTAGGTAAAATAAAGGGTAAAGGGATGGTGAGTTTAAGTAATGGAAAAGGAAAAGCCCAAGATGTTCTACTTGTAGATGGGTTGAAACATAATATGCTCAGTGTAAGTCAAATGTGTGACAGAGGATGTGAAGTGGTGTTCACATCCAAGGACTGCAAGATAAAGTCTGTAAACTCAGGACAAGTGGTGGACAAAGGCATAAGGACAGAAAATAATGTATATATGTTGAAAGAAAATAGAGAATAGTGTCATCTAAGAAAACATGATGAAAGCTGGTTATGGCATAGGAGACTTGGACATCTAAAATTTGACCACTTAATCAATATCAAAAATATCGAGGCAGTAAAAGATCTTCCATGAATATCAAAGCCACAAGATTCAATGTGTAAACCCTGCCAAGTAGGAAAGCTAACCAGAACACAGCTTAAGTCCAAGAGCTTTACTTCAATAGAGAAACCACTCCAACTAGTTCATATGAATTTATGTGGACCATCAAGACAGGAAGACAGAGGGAAAGAAAACTACTTCATGCTGATTATTGATGATTACTCCAGACTTACTTGGGTTTCCTTTCTCAAGGAAAAAGCTGAAGCATTTGAGAAGTTTAAAATATTTAAGGCTTTAACTAAGACTCAAACAGGCAAGAGGTTAAAGACAGTAAGATCATACCGAGGAGGAGAGTTCATGTCAAGTGATTTCAAGGAATTTTGTGATAAGCATGGGATCAAGAGAGAATACACCATCCCAGGAACTCCACAACAAAATGGAGTAGTTGAGAGGCAAAACAGAGCAGTGCAGGAAATGGCCAGGTCAATGATGAATGAGAAGAACATTGGTCAAACCTAGTGGGTAGAAGAAATACATACATCAGTTCATGTTCTTAACAAAGCCCACCTCAGACCACAAAGTGACAAGACACCTTATGAAATGTGGTATGGGAGACCTGCTTCAATTAAACACTTCAAAGTCTTTGGGAGTAAATGTTACATAAAGAATAATGATAAGAACCTTGCCAAATATGATGATAGGGATGATGAAGGTATCTTCTTATGGTATGCTACAAACATCAAAGGATACAGATGCTATAATAAGAGGCTGCATAAAATGGTTGAATGTATTGATGATAAAAGTTGATGAGGGAATCCCAACAAGAGAGGTGTACAGTAATGAGTCTTCTACAGAAGACACAACTAAAGCTGAAGATGAACAGGTCCAAGAATCAGAAAATGAAGACTCTAAATTAGATGAAGACATGGATACTCAGACAGACTCAAATCAGTAGACAACTTTAAATTCCTCCTCCAAAATCACTCAAAATAATCATCTTGCAAGTCAGATAATTGGTGAAAAAGACAAAGGTGTACAAACCAGGAGAAAGCTAATCAAAAACACCAAAAAATCACATATAGCTTTCGTATCCATGCTGGAACCCAAGAACTTTAATGAAGCCAACAAAGATGAACATTGGGTTAAAGCAATGAATGATGAACTTGATCAGATTGAGAAAAACAATACATGGGAGATGGTTCATAGACCTGAAGGTAAAAATGTCATTGGCTCCAAATGGATCTTTAAGAATAAATTGAATGAGCATGGACAAGTTGTTAGGAACAAAGCAAGATTGGTCTGCAAAGGGTATGCTCAGATAGAAGGACTAGATTTTGATGAAACATTTGCGCCTGTAGCAAGATTAGAAGCTATCAGAATGTTTCTTGCCTATGCTTGTCATAAAAGGTTTAAAGTCTATCAAATGGATGTCAAGTCAGTTTTTCTAAATGGAGTTTTAAGTGAAGAAGTCTATATGGAATAACCAGAGGGTTTTGAACTGTCTGATAATCTTGAATTAGCATGCAAGCTGAAGAAATATTTATATGGGTTAAAACAAGCCCGTTGAGCCTGGTATCATAGACTAGATACATATCTCAAAGACAAAGGGTTCAAAAGAGGAAAAATTGATAATAATCTGTATATCAAAATAGAGGATAATGATCTGCTCATCGTATCGGTCTATGTAGATGACATCATCTTCAAATGTAATAAAGATTCGTTGGTACAATGGTTTCCTTCTGTAGTGGAGTCTAAGTTTGAAATGTCTATGATAGGTGAACTGTCATTCTTTCTTGGTCTGCAAATTACTCAGAGGTCTGAAGGGATGTTCATTTCTCAAGAAAAATATCTAAGAGAAATGTTGAAAAGGTTTCAAATGGAAGATTCTAAAATTGTGGGAACACCTATGGTTACTAGATGCAAATTAAGCAAGGATGATGACTCACCTGATGTTGATCAAACTCCATATAGGTCAATGATAGGCAGCCTGTTGTACATCACAGCATCTCGCCCAGACATAATGCATGTTGTTGGAATGGTAGGAAGATATTAGTCTGCACCCAACCAGAGTCATTTGCAAGTTGTCAAAAGGATATTCAGGTATTTGAAAGAAACAATGACTTATGGTATGTGGTATCCCAAAAATCAGAATTTTCAGTTAACTGCCTATTCAAATGCAGATTGAGCAAATTGTGTTGATGAGAGAAAAAACACAAGTGGAGGAGCATTCTTCCTGGGTGACTCATTAGTAGCATGGCTTAGTAAAAAGAAAGGTTCCATTTCTTTATAAACTACAGAGGCATAGTACATTACTGCTGCTACTTGTTGCACTCATATATTATGGATGATTCAGACACTTTCAAACTTGGAGGTAAAATATGTTGCACCGATCCCAATCCATTGTGATAACACTAGTGCCATTAGTGTGTCTAAGAATCCTGTATTCCACTCCAAGACCAAGCATATTCCCATAAAATACCATTTTCTGAGAGAGCAGGTCACCAATCAGGTTGTTTAGGTCCATTACATTCCAACCATAGAACAAGTTGCAGACATCTTTACTAAACCCATAGCCAAGACACCATTTGAATATCTCTGACAAAAGCTGGGTGTCATCCCATCTCACACCTAAGAGAGTCCATCCTATTAGGGGGAGCTTTGTATTGATTGAATATCTGATACCTCCTAAAAATACTATAACATCTCAGGGGGACCATGTTTTCTTTGACATTGATGTCAAAGGGGGAGAAAAGGAGTGGTCCGGACTGGATGCTACAGTTGGAGGTCCAAACAGATTAGTGCAATTGTTCAGGGTTCCAGACCGGATGCTACTATTGGAGGTCCAAACAGATTAGCACAGTCGTTCAGGGTTTCCATCAATGCCAAAGGGGGAGATTGTTGGCATTTTTATCAGGCAGGTGTGCTTGTCATTGATGGCAAGATCATAGTATGCAGCGATGGAAAAACATGGACAACGTAAGCTGCTCAGAAGAGAAAGTGCAATGGCGCACGCAGAGTGCAAGAGTGTGCTTGTTCATTTGATGACAAACAGGTAGGCAAGGAAGATAAGCAGTGCAAGGATAATGGCATGGAAAGATAAAAAATGTAAACTCCATTTCAGAGTTTTGGATACTGAGAAATTGAGAAGTCAAGAGTTGAGACTCTTCAACACGGGAGTCCCGAAGTTGCGAAAACCGGAATCCCAAAATCTCGAAATAGGCACATAAACAAAGTGTTTCGCAGACTGGGAAATAACTCCATTTCGGAGTTTCAGATACTGGGAGTTGGACAAGTCAAGACTCTTCATCATCAGGAGTCTCGGAATCACGAAATGCGAAACGCCGAAATCCCAGAATAAGGAGGATGATTTCAGATACTGGGAGTTGGGGATGTCAAGAACTCTTACTACAGTAGTCCCAAAGTCGCGAAACCCAAAGTCGCGAAATGAGAAATCGTTAAATGTCAAAGACTCCATACCGAAGGTTCGGATACTAGGAGTTGGAGATGTCAAGGACTCTCACGACAGGAATCCCAAAGTTGTGAAGTGCGAAAAGCCAAAAAGTTGAGTTGACTCCATTTCGGAATTTCGCAAACTGGGAGGTGGAGTTGTCAAGAACTCTCACGTCAAGAATGTCGAAATCACAATGTGAGAAATCATGAAGAGATCTAGACCGTCGAATCATCTAGGGTGTGGACCGTTGATCTGACTCCATTTTGGAGCTTCGGATACCAGGAGTTAGAAGAGTCAAGTGATGAGACTCTTCATCGCGAGAATCGCAAAAGGCCGAAATGCGAAATGCCAAAGTGATCAGAGCTAGCACAACCAAGCTCCATTTCGAAGCTTTGGATACCGAGACATGGAGCATAAAGAACTCATCGCCACAGGAACGTTGAAGTGATGAAAAGAGAAATCGCGAAAGCACTATATGGATAAGCACTCGGTCACCTCTCATAGTCACATGGTCGAAGAGTTGTAGAGAAAATCTTGAAGCAACAAGCTCCTATTCGGAGTTTCGGAGATCGTGACTTGGAGATTCAAGATGCCACACAACAGGATTGCTGAAATGCCGAAATGCGAAACACATTTTGGCTCAGCCTCTGGTCACAACCATTGGTCACATCGGCGGAAGATGGAGGAAGGAGCTAGTGCAGACAAACTCCATTTCGAAGTTTCAGGGATCAGGATATGGAGAGTAACGAAATCATTACCACGGGGATCCCGAAATGCCGAAGTGCGAAATGGCAAAAAGAATGCAAGATTCAATGAAGTCAATTCAACAATGTAGATGAATTTGAATAAGATCAAAGGGCTATTGTTGCACTTCACAATGTAACTACTAGAAACAAATGATGGTTTCTGCCAAAGGATGAGCTTTTCTATGACAGAGAAGATGAAGAGTCTCAACTGCCAGAGAAGCTGAGGAATCTCGATATAACACCCAGTGATGATGATGCATGGGTGAAACCACCAGAGAAGCTGAAGAGTTACCATGATTATCAGGTAGAGCACTCACAATCAGCAGGAGATGCAGAACAGAGAGAGACAACGTGGCACACAGGAGATGGGATAGTTGTGGAAGAGTGAAGTGTAGAAAACACCCCGATGGGGAGCAGATTGGGGGAGAGGATGCAAGAGAAAGAAGCAGATTGCATGCACACGGTGCACAGAGACTATAAGAATGTTTAACAAAGAAGAAATGGGGGTTGTTGTTGAGTGTGATTGAGGTGTGAAGAAGGAGGCAGAGCGCAGTAGCAGAAATGCACAAAAGGGGAATGGTGCATCGAAGGGACATGGCGCAGAGAGCATAAAAGGCAAAAGAACAAAAATCACAAGGCATGTGTAGAGGACACTGATGCAGATAGAGAAGTGTAGTGTAGCAAAATAGTGATGAGACCGGTAAGCCATGAATAACTTTATATCGCTATAATAAGTCTTACTAGAAAAGATTTATATTTCAGGGTGGTAGGGAGGTGCTAGGGAGGACTTTAGTCCTTAGAGGTTCAAGTGGGTGCTTGAACACAGGGAGTTGTAGCTTCCATCTGGTTGCGGCTAGAGAAACTAGGGTGGGAAGGTGGTGCAAGGGAGAACTGTTGTTCTCTGTTATACAGGTTGGTGCCTGTATGTCTGGAAGTTTGTGCTTCCATCCAGTTGGTACTGGAACACTTAGGGAGTTGGTGCTTCCTTCTAGTGGGTGCTAGAGAAACCAAGGAGTTGGTGCTTCCTTCTAGTGGGTGCTAGAGAAAACAAAGAGTTGGTGCTCTTAGCAAGTTGCAGCTTGCTATACAGAGGTTGTAGCCTCACAATGAGTTGGAGCTCATATGTATGATAATGTACAAAATGTAAAGATTACTTATCATATAAAGAAGAAGAGGTTTTTACCCTTTATGGGTTTCCTCAGGAAACATATGTCTCTGTATATTTCATATGTGACAATGATGTTGAATTTTCTATTGTTTACTTCCCTTCATTTTTTTGATTCTCATTAAGCGCTCTGCAAAGAACTTAAAATAAGCATAATTGTTTAAGCACGGTAACAATTTATTCACCCCCCCCTCTCAGTTGTCCAACACAAGGGAATTTGAGATCAGTTCAAGGAATTCCAAGAGCTGTGACTATCAGGGAAATTTCAACATTGCAGTTGAAGAAAAGTTGTAGGAAAGGATATCAAGTATTTGCATCACACATGGAAGAAAAACCTAAGGGTAAAGTGCCAAGTGTGGAAGACTGCATAGTACTGAAAGAGCATGAGGATGTCTTTAAAGAGATACCAGGATTTCCTCCAAAAAGAGATATTGACTTCTCTATTAATCTGATGCCTGTAGCAGCACATGTATCTAAGACTTCTTATAGAATGAGTATGCTAGAACCAAAGGAGTTACAGATAAAACTTGAAGAGCTTCAGAAGAAGGGGTATATATGCCCAAGTGTGTCGCCTTAGGGAGCGCCTTTTTTTTTCGTGAAGAAGATGAATGGTATGTTGAGACTTTGTATCGACTTTAGGTAGTGGAAAAAGGTAACAATAAAGAACAATATATCATTTTCCAAGGATAGATGACCTGTTTGATCAACTGATAGGTGCACAAATATTTTCCAAGATGGATCTCAGATCTGGATATCAACAAGTGAGAATAACAGAAGAAGATATTAGTAAGAGTGCCTTCAGAACAAGATATGGTCATTATGAGTTTACAATGGTGCCATTTGGGTTGTCAAATGAACCAATTGTCTTCATCTGTTTGATGAATGGAGTTTTCAAAATACACTTAGATAAGTTTTTCATGTGTGTGTGTGTGTGTGTGTGTGATTTGGTTGCATCCAAAACCACTAATCCATTGACCCAGATCATAGTACAAACCTAATTCCTTAACCAGAATTATAAAACCATGTGCTAAGCCACAAATTGATCTATGCACCATAAAACTACTAAAAGCTAAAACTGTGTGTTGAAAGAAGCTAAAAAATAGATGCAAAAGCCAACCAAAAAAATTGGGGGCTCTGCAACCTTCTAGACAAGGGGATACAAGCAAACATTTTGGGGAGTCTTTATATTATTAATTTCAATATATTATTATGTAGTTCTCTTATATTTTCTTAGAATATCATATGAGGGTTTTGTTTTTTGTATTTTTTTATAAAAAGTGTAATAATAAGGTAGTTTTAGAAGTAATTTTTTCTTTATGACCCTTCTATCTATATGGTGATCTTTGGTAATGTGCATTTTTGTTGGTTTTATTTTTCGCAATGTTCATTCTAGCAATTTGATTTAACAAATATGAATTTTTCCTAACTGTATACCTTCATATTCCTATAATCTTCCTCAAATCTCAAATATTCTTCCTTATATCACTTCTAAGCATAGAATATAGATTAATGTTTCATAACTAAAGACACACACACACACATGGGATCTCATATGAATTTGATGGTAAAAAATGTGGCAATGGGGATAGTAGGAACACATGTTTGTTCCTTTAAATGTGCACACATTCCTAATCCTATAGCCTTGGTGCTCCCCAAACTCCCACATATTCTTGGAAACTCATTTTTTTTAGGAATGCATGCGAGCTAAAGAATTTGTACATTCCTAAAATTATTAACACATTCATAAAACCACGTTCATGTTATTAAAATAATACATGTGTTCCTAATAATGTGCATGAAATTTTGTGACTAAATTATTTTTCTCGATGTATACCATTCACCTCCATGTGGGGATATCAATGAGATTAGAGGATTTTATAAGTAAGTATGGGTACTAGGCACCTTAAAATGGTAAGGGAAGAAAACTTTGGCCTTAGGTCGTAGGTGTTTCTTTTAGGTATCAAGGTCATTGGACCAACACCATGAACTAGGGCACTTGACATCTTGCGGGAATCCTTGTCTTCCAAGTAGGGATACATGCATTATTACAATATTTTGAGCACTAGTTATGATTCTTGAGGCCCTTGACATGGCTATGGGAGGAAACTCAATGCTTGGACCCTAAAGTAATTTTTTTGGAATACATGGATATGAAAAACACCCTGAACCACCACACCATACCTCTCAAGGTTGTCCCTTCCTTTCACTATGGATATGGGTTCCATTGGGATTTTTTATACTATATACATGATCCTTTGGGCCTTAGACATATTTCATGGATGAAACCTAGGAATTAGACAATAAAATAAACTTATAAGAATCAAGTTTCAATAACGACACCTTGATCCACTACACATGACCTATTAAGCATATCATTATCATCCAAGTGTGGATATGATGATATTATGACATTTTTAGAACTAGGTATGTGCCTCAATGTCCTATATATGGATGGGATGGGACCTTGGTCATAGGCCATATAAATGAATATTATATAGGATTTAATAAGCAAGAAAAACACATGACTTATGAAGGGGATATTTAGCATCCAAGTGGAGTTATGTGCACCATAACAATTTTCAAGAAAATGTTATGGGTCAAGGGATCCTCAAAATGGTGGTAGGAAGAAACCTATGATATAGGACTTTAAGGAAGGTTTCATCCATAAAGGCTAAGAAAAATACCTTGAACCCACACACTTGATCTCCTAAGTGTATCCTTTGTCTCATAGTTTCATATTGGAACCATTAGGGTTTTGGAGAAGTAAGTATTAATCTAAAAACCTGGAGAAAGGTCAAGTGATGAAACCTTCTTCATAGGCCTAGACATCAGCTTTGAGGGATTAAGAGCTATCATTGAATTCTCAAACAACCACATATGATATTATATGTGGGATATTCATCCTTTGAGTTGCAGTATGAGTACCACTATATTGTTTTGAGCACCACGTATGGGACAATACACATGGTAAAGGGAGGAAAATCAGTCCTCGAGACCTAAAGTAAGATTCCAATCATCCAAATCCAAGAAAAAATACTCAAACCACTACACATAATGTCTTGAGAGTATCATCTCCCTCTTAGTTGGTATATGAGGATCATTAGAATATTTTTAGCTATAGGTATGAGTTTCACATCCTTGACCATGGTTGGAGGAGGAAACCTAAGACTTAGGACCTAAAGGTAGCTTCGAAGGTTGAAGGGACATGAACGGGGACTTGAAATACAACATACGACATTCATATTGGATATTTTTCCTTTAAGAGAGGATATGGGCTCTATTGTAAGGTTTTTAGCATTGGATTTGGGTCACAACACCTTGAACAGGGTTCATGGATGAAACCCTAGTCCTAGGCCCTAAATAAATCTTCTAAGAATATAGGGAAAATAATATCACCTCAAAAATGGATCTCAGGACTCTGGACATGGTCAGGGGAGGAAACATGAATCTTATACCCTAAATTAAGCTTCTATCCATCCAATCCCAAGAAGCATTCCTTGAACAACCACATATTGCCTCGAGAGGGAATCCTTGGCCTATGATTGGGGATGCCATCGATTTGTATGCCTCAAATATTTTTTTAGGAAATAAGGCATGGCCTTTTTCACGATATCATTTCCAAGGTCTTAGGGCACATACATGATACTTAAAATTACCTAGTGGCACCAAAATCCCCAATTGTAGGTCAAGTATACCCTGAGGAGGCAATGTGTGGTTTTTCAGGGAATCCTTCTTGGAACTACATTGATAGAAGATTAATTTATGTACTAAGTTTCTATTTCCTCGACCATTTCCATAGCCCCGAGACCCATGTTTGAGGTGACATTATTGTCCCTAAATTCCTAAAATATTTCTTTAGGGCCTAAGGCTAGGTTTCCCCCCCAACTATGTTCAAGGAATCCTGACCTAAATCTAGTTATAAAAATCTTCCAATAGAGTCCATATCCCCTCTTAAAGGTCAAATATCCCATAGAAATGTCTTATGTGTTGGTTCAAGTCCTCATTCATGTCCCTTCATCCTTAGAAGATACCTTTAGGGATTGAGGCTTGAGTTTTCTCCCCAAACCATGGTCAAGGAAATGAGACTCATACCTAGATATTGGAACCTTCTAAGGGTTCCCATATCCCATCTAATAGGGACATGATACTCTCAATACATTACATGTGGTGTTTTGAGGCATTGAGTTTGAAGTTGGATTCTTGGAATATTTCTTTGGGTCCTAAAGCTTGATTTTCCTCCCTTGACCATGTTTGTTTCCCCATGACCTATACTTGGTGCTCAAAACCTTCTATCGGTTTCCATATTGCAGCCAAAAGGACAAATATCCCACAAAGAGATCATATCCAGGGATTTGAGGAATCAATGATGCCTATTGGGCCATGAAAGCTATGTTTTAGGCCTACTAAGTAAGTTTCATCACTTGACCTTGGTCCAAGTCTTCATATCGATACATACTTCTAAAAAAACCCTAATGGTGCCAATATTCCCACTAAGAGGAAAAGGATACACTTGGGAGGTCATGTTTGTGGGTTCAAGGTGTTTTTACCATCCCTCGATGCATGAAATCTTCCTTAAATTCCTAAAACATATCTTACTTCTTGCCACCATTTTGAGGAACTCTTCACCCACAACTTGTGCTAAAAAATTGTAATGGTGGACATAACTCCACTTGGAGTCCAAATATTCCCTTTGGAGGTCACGTATTTTTCTTGGACCTCGATTCCTATAATCTTCATTTATGGCCTAAGACCCTATTCCCCCACTAACCATAGTTGGGACATTAAGGCTCATAACTTATTCTAAAATCTTCATAACATCATCATTATCCTAACTTGGACAATAAGGATATTCTAAAGACGTTAGGTGTCGTGTATCAATGTTTCGTTCTTGAATCTTGATTCTTAAAATATTCATTTATGGTGGAAGGCCTAGGTTTATTTCTTCAAATATGTCTAAGGCCCAACGAATCTTGTACCTAGTATCAAAGGAATGGATAACATTGAGAGGTCTTGTGTGGTGGTTTCTAGTGTTTTTCATATCCATGTATTTCAAAAATATTACTTTAGATTCCAATCACTAGGTTTCCTCCCATGATGATGCCAAGGGCCTTGATACTCATAACTAGTTCTCAAAATATTTTAAAAATGCATGTATCCCGAATTGGAAGACAACTATTCTCTCAGGATGCCAAGTGTGGTGGTTCGAAGTGTTGGTCCAGGGACCTTGATACTTAGAAGCAACCTCTATGGACTAAGTCACATGTTTCCTTCCCTTACCATGTCAAGGACCCTAGTACCCATGCACATTCTTTCCATTCAATTTCTTTTGGGTGGGAGTGAGAATATTAACATACATGTTTGCTGATTTTGTTGCTTTAGATTTAGGTTTGGAATGACAAATTTTGTGGTTTGGGATGCACAAAAAAAACTCCATTTTCTAAATGGCACTCAATATCTCTATTTTTCACGTTATTTTTTATAGTCTACAAAAATATGTCGTCGAAGAAACTACACACATATAAAGTCAACTACGTAGATTCCAAATACATAAAAGTTTTTAAATTAATATTTTTTTACTATTTTTAATATAATTTTGTTTTGTCATTTATCAGAATATTAAAATACTTGCATATTTTATTTTTTATATAATGTATTATCACCTTAACCATTTTTAGAATAAGTTATACATTGCACTAGTACAAACTGAGATATGCAATCTCAAAAAGAAAAAAGAAAAACATTGTTGGATTATGTTAAGACCCATGTACGTTGCACCAATGCAAGGCCTTCAAAATTCAAGGATACAAAGACTTATATATATGTATGTATGTATGTATTATAAATTTTGAAAGAAATATCCCTACACAAGAACAATGTGTTATGTAGCGCCTACACTAATAGGAACATATGCATTATATTTTACATGAAAAATAACATGCCACTATTAGAAAAACTCAAGTTTCACATAATCATACACAAATTCTATATATATATATGATATATTTGGAAAGCTAATTTAGTTTCCTACATTTCATGTTTTTACACCGTATGCAAATTTATCATGTGAGTACCTCCAATCATCCCTCCAAGTTAACATATTGTTGTTTTTCCATGTTGTCATTGCCAATAATGAATTATGAGAGACCATAATTAACTTGCACTCACTATATATATAAGGGATAACATTGTACATTTTTTGTTCACTTAATATTTTATAATTGTTCAAGTCCCACATGTCAAATCCACATTGGGAATTGAATGAATTACAAATCTACCTCATACTGGATTGTAGAAAGCGCCTCTAGAAGAATAACTTAAATTAAAATTAAGTTTTTCCAAACATCATCTTTTTGGGGCCAAATCCTGTGGGAAAGGAATACAAAATAAAAATAATTTGTGTCATGTCATCTTGTTAAAGATAGTGTTTCTTCAATATTTAAAATTGTTGTTTATTAAAAAAATATTATAATAATAATAAAATATTTTGGGATAGATTTATACTAATGTTAGTATTTTAAGTATTCATTGGTTTGTATTTTGATTTTTTTTTATGTTTCTTGGTGTTTAATAGATTTAGAGTGAAAAGGACATACATTGGCTTTAACCAACATAAATTCATCTTAAACCTAGATCTATCAAGTACTCATAGAGATCAAATTTATTAAAATATATATTTTTTATCATTTAATTTCATGTCATGTATAAATTTCTGCATATTAAATGATAAAAAATTATTCCTTAATAGATTTGATCCCTCTTGGTGCTTGATAGATCCAATTTTAAGATTGATTTGCACTGGTTTAATTTTTTAGATTTTTCATGCACATATGTACCAAAGTAGTTTTTTTATTATTATTATTGTCACTTAGCAAGATTATGTGACATCTCCCCCATCACAGGCTATAAAGAACCTTAGTACTCTTGGTACAATGAAAATTTGGAGTCAAGTCTCCTCACCAAATTTCTATCACATAGATGCATATTAATGTACAAATTCAATCCATCATTTAAATTGGTTGTTTAATTTATCTTTCCTTAAATTAGTGATTGTGTCTACAAGTTGAATTCAGTGTAGTTGTTATTATGGTTATGTTTCTTTTTATAAATTACGTAAATATCTATTCATATTTACAAGAAAATAATGTATTGTCCAAGTGTCATGTTGTTTAAAATAGACTTGCCACCGTAATATCAGAAAATATGTAGATTTTTTTTATTCATCTATAGGAAAACCTATTGTTCTATCTAAATTCCTATCTAACAGTTCTATTTTATGTTGTAAAATAAATTGAGATTTCTTATGCTAACCCTAAAAATATGATAAAAAAAGGCTATAATCTAAGCATTCCTTAGAACCACATAAATATGGGTGCACCATGAAGTCTTAAATCTTGGGAGTGAGTCCTCCTGGAGTGCCTATTGCCTCCCTATATTAGCTTTCTTAATCTACTTCCATTGTATTGAACAACCTTTATTGATGTTAGTTCCTCTAATCCCTCCTCTTCACCCATTGTATCCTTTCTTAGCAACTCAGTTCCCTAAATAACATTTATTATGACACCGTACTTAGAGTCTAATTATTCTAGCCTTTAAAGGACTACATCCTCTTGACATCCTCTACTCTCAATTGCATGAGAAATCAACTTCTAATGTAGGGATATAATTTTGGTGTATTTCGATTTCTTACTCTTGGAGAAGACAGTATTGAGAATGAGATACCTAATACCTACATATAGCTCGACACTTGAAATTATATCCCTTTTCATCCTAACCTACTTCTGTTACTTCAACATCCCTTATCACAAATTCAAAGCGCCTAAAATAATAAGAAGCAATGATAGCCACAATGCCATTTTCCCTCTTCTTAGAAGGGAAAGATTTCCATTATTCCTATGATCTCTCCCCAGGAAATTTTCCTCTCCTATTACCCACTAAATTGGCCCCAAAATGTTGTAATCCATGTAGACATATAAAAATTAAACCATGAGAGAGGGAATCCCTCCTATCCACCAGTGTTCCAAGAAAATACAAATCCCTTTTCATCATAACCTACTTCTGTTACTTCAACATCCCTTATCACAAATTAAAAATGCCTAAAATAATAAGAAGCAATGATAGCCACAATGGCATTTTCCCTCTTCTTAGAAGGGCAAGGTTTCCATTATTTCTATGATCTCTCCCCAAGAAATTTTCCTCTCCTATTACCCACTAAATTGGCCTCAAAATGTTGTAATCCATGTAAACATATAAAAATTAAACCATGATATAGGGAATCCCTCCTATCCATCAGTGTTCCAAGCAAATACAAATCCCTTTTCATCATAACCTACTTCTGTTACTTCAACATCCCTTATCACAAATTCAAAATGCCTAAAATAATAAGCAATGATAGCCACAATGCCATTTTCCCTCTTCTTAGAAGGGCAAGGTTTCCATTATTCCTATGACCTCTCCCTAGGAAATTTGCCTCTCCTATTACCCACTAAATTGGCCTCAAAATGTTGTAATCCATATATACATATAAAAATTTTCTTAGAAGGGCAAGGTTTCCATTATTCCTATGACCTCTCCCTAGGAAATTTGCCTCTCCTATTACCCACTAAATTGGCCACTAAATTGGCCTCAAAATGTTGTAATCCATATATACATATAAAAATTAAACCATGAGATAAGGAATCCCTCCTATCTACCAATGTTCCAACCAAATACCATCCTACATAAGTAGAAAATACTTTGTAAAGTGTTCCAAACAAATACCATCCTACATAAGTAGAAAATTCTTTATAAAGCTTCCTTGTTGCATTATCTCTTCTTCATAACTATGTTTGTGTTTCATCATATTGAATGTGTTGTTAATGTTCAAAATGCAAGCCATTCAAATTAACTTTTTAGAAGAGCTTCCTACTACCAAAACTAACAATAATAACCCCTTCTTTATGTAGGATCCTCCCTCTAGGTGAAAACATTAATTATTCCTAACATTTACACCAAACCTAGAAAAATATATGGTTACATTATTTATAGGAATGTACTCCCATTTTAATTAAATAATGAAAAGAGTTGCTTTAATTTAAAAAAATACATATTTTCAATATACTAAGTTAATTTATAAAGGGCATTTATTTTTTTCAAATTGGAATATATATACTTTCATTAAGAAATTGGAATATATATACTTTCATATAAAATTAAAGAAATTGGAAGGACAGAGATTTAAATTTATATTAAAACATAATATTTTAATTATTAATATTATGAAAAACTATAAAATTTGTTATTTTTTTAATATATATATTTTTATATAAAATTAAAAAATTGGAAAGAGAAAGATTTAAATTTATATTAAAACATAATATTTTAATTATTAATATTATGAAAAACTATAAAATTTGTTAATGATGGTTGATTAAGTTATAAAAACAAGTAGTTAATATAGTTTTCACCCTACCAAGTAACATGCTCAAAGCTCATTCAAAAGATATATTAAATGTTTTTAAGGAGATTATATATATATATATATATATATATATATATATATATATATATATATATATATATATATATATACTTAATCACTTCACAAAAAATTAACGTAACATTTAATATAAAATTTGAAAAATTTATTTTAAAACAATTTTATTATTTCATTTCAACATTTAATTTTATAATTATAAATTTTCCTCTCACATTATGATTTGAAATGTTTTAGTTAATAATTTTCTTTTAAATTTAAATTAATATTTAAATATAAAATTTGAGTAATTTATTTTAATAATATATATTTAAATAAATTATATTATTTTATTTTAGCAAGTTTTTAAAGTTACAATTTTTTCCATATTAATTATAAAAATTAATTAATAATAATTCTATGTATTTCCTTCTAATGTATGCACATATAGATGCACACATAAATGGATTAAACCTCATCTCAATGTCTTTTAAATTTTTTAAAAAGTGATGTTATATGTTTTTTTAGTCGATGGAGTATGTACAAATGAATTAGGCCACAACGACTAAGGTTGTGGTCTATCTTGTATATGGCTTCACATGGCCTCTCTTTCTTCTTTAAGCTCTATTAACATGCATCTTGCATCAATGGTTATAGTTTAGAGTAACTCTTTCCTCTCAAGTGGTTTTGTTGCTAGCATGACGATGGCCAAATCCATTTTAGCAATTCCCCCCTCTTTTGTTTCACCCAACTATCACTCGAAATTCAATCTTTGATATCTTGGGAAACCCATGGGAGCCATCATGGATATATTTGGTTCTTTGGGACCCAATAAGGACAGTGGTTGCAAATCTAGTTCATCTAGTTCTTTTCCTCCAAATGGTAATATGGGTAAAGGTTCTTTCAATAATATTGTGAAGAATGTCCCGCATTGTCCTTGTATTTTGGTTCAGGAGGTTCCATAGTGGAAGATGTTGCATTTTAGGAGACCTTCTACCATACCAATGGGTTTGCTTGTTCTTTCAATATACTTTTTATTTACCCTTGTGTAAAGGGTTTCCTCAATGTTGATTTTGATCTTGTTGAAGACAAGGAATTGATTTTACATGGTTTTGGTGAAACTATGTATTATGTATGAAACATTGGGCTCCTTCCTTCAACCATCTGACATATTTTGTTTCTTTGACTCCTATTTGGGTTAGACTTCCAAATATGCCTTTTCATTTTCTGGGGTTCTGACTCTCTTCGAGCCATTGGAAAATACATGGGAAGATACTATCACAAAAGTACTAAAACAAATATATGGAGAACCACTACATATGCTCGAATATGTGTAGATATGGACTTTAGAAAAGAATTAATGGCATAAATAATCATGAAAGGTGACAACTACTCCTAGGCCCAAAAGCTAGGTAGATTGTGAACATGCTTCTTTCCATTGTAGATCTTTCTTTGAAACATGGCATTGAGTGGAAAATTGCCCAAAAGGGCCAAGGAAAGTTAAGAAACATCACCTGAATTGGACACTCCTACGAAAGACCCAAAAGTGGTTTCATAAGAAATTAGGGACACATTAGTGGATCCCAAGAAAACAAGGGATACTCCCTGAAAAGAAAATTCTTCATCTCAACAAGATTTGACACGACAAGGTTTAGTGGAAGAGGAACCTTCTTTCCACTTAGATCTGATTCAAGATGCAGAACCCCTTAAGGTGATTTGGGAAGATCAGACTAAAGATGAAGAGTTATAAGAGAAATTAGAACCTCTATATCAATACCAATTGTGAAAGGAGGGAATATCAAGAACCGCATCAAAGATAAAAGAAGTTTGGGCAATAATAGCAAAGAATAAAAACATTTCTTCAATAAAACAATTAATAGTGAATCCAACTTAGTCATGAGTATTTATGTCTTTTATTGTGTTGACAATTTGATAGAACTTACTCATACAAAAAATATTGAAATGATTTATTTTTTTTAAATAAAGAACTATCAATTTTACTTGAAATCCAAAACCAATAAATTTTGTAATACAATATAATTTTTTACTATAACTTTTACTAATACTAAATATCTTCCAATCTATATTAAAAATAAAAATAAAAACATTATACATTTCAATATAAAATAATATAAACTATTAATATAATATAATAATAAGTCATAATATCATCTCCATTTATAATCATCCTAAATGTTAATATAATATTATAATATATCATAATATTCAAAATGTTAATATAACACAATAATGTATCATAATACTCTTTTAAAATAAAAAGGTTGAGTTCCTCTTACATGTATATTAAAATTTTGGTATTAATCTTTCTTTTTAAGTCTAATTATTGAAAACGTTAAAGTTTATATAATTAAAAAAAATTGATATATTTTATTATTTAACTTTCACATGTTACTCTACGTGAATGAAAACGTTAATGTTTATATAATTAAAAAAATTGATATATTTTATTATTTAACTTTGACATGTTAGTCTATTTAAATTAATAGTTGTTATTATAAATTGTAAGTTAATACTTATTTTTATAAGTTGTGATTTTTTTTTTTTAATTATTATTATTATAAATTTTAAAAATTAATTAAAAAATCAATTTTAATAAGAAATTCATGACTTCAAAGGATCAAGACTACATTAGCCACATTACACTGAATCAAATATATCATCATAAAATTGAATGAAAAGAAAATGTACATCCCAACAATTCAAACTATTACTCTTTAACCCTTTCTTTTTAAAAAATAAATATTAGACTTTCTCACCCTCCATTTATAAATCCGTCGGTACTTCTCATCTATAATGTTCGGCTTCCACTGACCATGGCCCGTGGGACTTAGTCTTTAAAAGCTATAATCCTTTACCCTATGTACAATTATAAATTAAGTTTTATAACATTTGAAAGGCTTAACAAATATTTTTCTTTATTAAAAA
>ML790974.1:3810-33472 GCA_009831015.1 Picea engelmannii
GAACACAAGCCTTGCATGCTGGAGGGATTGAACTTTCAACAAAAGTTCTTGAACTTTCACCTTTAAAGCCTTCTTGAGGAGGTGAACTTGAAACAAAATTTGTTCTTGGAACTTTTCCCCTTGTCTCCTCGACTTTGGAATTTTCTCCATCTTGTCGTTCATATCCAAGACCACAATACTTGGGTCTCTCTTCAACAACAATAGTCTCAACAATGGCTTGTGCATGTTTGCCCGAACCTCTACCTTCATAGCCCATTTTTAACAATAACTTGGACCCTATTCCTCTTGTGTGCTTTTCAAAAACACCAAAACATTCATCTTGAGAGGAATTAGAAGATAAACTAGCATTGAATACCTCATGTTCATGCATGTACTTGGTAAGGGTTTCCTTTTCCTCATGGAGTTGAATCTCCATCTCATGCAACCTTTGAAGAAGTTGGTCTTTCTTGTTCTTCATGACCATCAACTGCTCTTCAAGGGCAATTCTCTCCTTATCTTCACACATCTCTTTCATCAAATATCTCATGGTTAAAATTTCCTTCAACAACTCTTTGTCAAAGAACTTTGATTTTGAAGATATATGAAAACTATCAATGCTTGAAGCTTCCTCCATCCTTGCAAGATATCAAACTTCAACACAAAACTTGCTCAAATACCAACAGCTAAATCTCAAGCTATCAATGGCAAACACATGAGAAAAACAAACTATGCTCTAATACCACCTGATCTGAAAATAGAAGGCTGACTTGTTATTCTATGCAAGCACCCTCTACTTCATTAAAATAAACTTTACAGGACCTTGCTTCATGTGTTAAAATATGCAAGATAGTTTATGTGCCAAATTTATGTATCTTCTTGTAAATGATTATGTGTGAGGATATGTTCTTTTAAATGGTTAAATATGTACTTTCAATAAATACACAGCAACATAACTTGCAGCAAATAAACCATCTAACTCACAACAAGAACACCATGATAAAGGAGTTCACCCCTCTCCGGGCTACATCTCCTCGAGCCTCCATCAATGGACTTGGCTCTCTGGGATTAATTTGTCAAAAGTTATTTTACAAGCTGTTTCTCAACTCCAATGGAAAAACAGACTATACCATTGGGATCAGAACACATAAAAACCCAAAAAATGACTAATAAAACTCTGAAAACGGATCATAGCTCATCCGGGCATGACCTCTTCTACATGTGGCCATAAGCTTCACTGAGCTTCTCTTTGGAAAAAACACATGTAAAAGTCCTCAAAATCCTCTTAAACCTGTCCCAATGTGTTCAAATCATAACAATTAGCCAAAAATGATTATTCAATCACAGAAAACAAACATAGGCTCACCAAAACATGTCCTCAATCAATGAGGGCTTCAAGTTCCCTAGAGCTTGCTGAAACTTCAATGGCTAAAATACTGCAAAATAAGTCTTCAAATGGCCTTGATAATAGTGTCAATGGATTCAGGACATCCAAAAACCCCTATCTGGGCTTTTACGACACCTCAATCGGCCAAAAAATGAGGAAGATAGGCCTCCTGCCATTTTCCTCCTTCAAGTTTGTTGTCTCTGCATCTACAAAACGCACCCCTTGTGAAATGAACCTGGCACACACGCAATATATAGTGTGAAAACCCAGCACCGGGTGCAACCGTGCCAATGGTGCAAACTATAGGATGGTTATGGGCGCGCCAGCCCCTAACCGCCTAGCACCTGGGCATGTGGAGGTCATATGACCTTGCGTATTGGCAAAAAGGGCTAACGGTTTGAAATCGTTTTAAACACCCCGCACGCTCCGGTTATGGTCACATGCAACACCATAAAACCACAGATTTACATATTTGAAAACATAAAATCCATGCGTGCACCCATAGTACAAAGGGTATGGTCATATGGTATAATAAAACCACGGGTCGGGGCTAAGCCCCGGCCCGACCCCCCGTCGTATACAACTTAATTCAACTTTAAATATTTTAAAAGCCATATGGTTAATAAGAACCAACGCATGGAATAGTGGTCGGGCAGACTTTTTTAAGGCTTAGCCGGTGAGGGAGGTCCGGGGGTCGAACCCCACGGACCCAATAAAAGTTTACATATCAAACCAAAAGCCAATAAAGGGGTTCCACGTGGCAGTCCATGACTGGGCCACGTGGCACCTTGTCATTTGCCAAAACCATGCCACGTGTCGCATTGCTATTAGACCACATCTGCCAATAGATGAATGCCACATCACCAGTTTCCCTGTCAGCGTACTTCATGCCACGTCACCTGTACAGCCTCTGCCACGTCAGCCTATACGGACTACCTAGTCAGCGTCCTTTTTTTGCCTGTTTGACGATTCGAACAGATCGCTATATCTCTCATTCCCGACGTCCGTTTGAGACGAAACGAGTTGCGTTGGGTTCGTGATGACGAGGGCTACGCTCTTGTTTGTTTTGAGGCAATTCCAAGAATGTTTATTTTTGAGCTAAAATTTGACCCCTAGTTCAGATTTTGATCATTACCCCTTAATTGGGGCATATTATATTAGTAATGTTATTTTATTTATGTCGGCTTTAGGCCATTGGTTGTAATTATACCTCCTAGTCTCCCATATATACCAAGGAGACATTTTCATTTTGAATCATCTTGTACTTGAACATTTAAGTGGGGTAAAAGGAGGTGTCCCCCTCGAAGAGGATTATTATCTGAAATTATCTCTTTTTCAAGGCGTTGAGTACTTTTTCTGAGGATTTTCTGTGCTATATTGATATTTGGTTCTTAACATTGTTTTCCTTTCAATCATTAATTTTCTTTGTAATTTATTTGTCAAATTAATTGAATAACATTTGGAGTTTGAAATAAACATGTTGACATGTAATAGGTGTAGACAAAAGTCCAATACTCAAGAAGTTCATTATGTACCACATGGGATTTATGAACAAAAGGATTGATTTGTATGATAAAAATAGAGAATAAGTGTTGGAAGCAAGGAGACAATTTAAGAGATCCAACCCAAGGAACACTTCACTTCCTAGTGATCTGCTTAGGGAACGGGGCAAAGATTGCACTCTAGAATGGGTTACTGAACAAATTCAAAATCAAATAGAAGATGCATGTATAGATTCAAACATAACAGAAAATGAAATCAACATGTGTAGAGGATGTGAAAGAAAAGTATAGTTGGAATTTTACAAAATGTTGTTTCCTTACAATTTTGACACTATTAACTATTTTAATATTCGTCAATATATTTGTTTTCACTGAAATAAATGGTCTTTCATAGGCAAGGAAACATCCTGCAATGTGGGCATATGGATGACATTATCATGTAGAAAGTGTACATGTAAAGAGACGATCCTTTGATTGTGGCATCATGGTTGATTTCAAGCAATCCAGTCGAGCAAGCTCAAAAGATAAGAATATTATTGAAGGGAATCTACAATATGTTGGAAAAATCCAAGAAATTATTGAGTTGGATTACCGCTCTTTTAAATGTTGTATATTTAAGTGTAGATGCTATGAAGCATTTGAGAGGACATGAAGACATGATACCCATAATGGATTGTTTTCTATAGATTCCTCGAGGTTCTTACCGGAGGATAAGGAGCCTTATGTTCTACCAATTCATTGTGAGCAAGTATTTCTTTAACTCAAATAAGAAGCAATAGTGATCATTAATCTATTGATTCATAGTTTTTTGCGATAATATATGTGTTTATTAATAAATAAAAGTGTTATAAGATATTTCTAATATATGTATGCCGTTCATGTGCAGGTATTTTTCTATGAAGATATTTTGGACTCGAAATGGATATTTGTCGTACATTATGATCCAAGATTAAGGCATGTATTTGACGATGCATTGGTGGATATTGAGCACAAAAACGATGTCCAACAAAATGAAAGAGATGGCTTAGAGAACATCGAAGAAATTAACATCCATGATGATGTTGAAGATGGTTATGTTCAGGCACAAGAAGACAACAATCCAGAGTTTGATGATTTTATGGAATACAACAATATGGATGGTATAGAAAATGATGATACAAATTATACATCTAGTAACAATATAGATGGTCTACAGTCAAATTTCAATGATGATGAAGATGATGTAGATCAAGAAGAGGATGATGATAATATTAAATACTTGAAAGAACATATGAACATTGACAATGATAAACTGGATGACATTGTTGCAGACAATAATGTTAATGACCAAGACTTCTAAATTTTCAAAATTATTTGTAATAGAGTTTTTAAAATGACGTTGATTCTTATGGCTCAAACTTTCATGAAATGATTTAGTATGATTTTTGATGATACAAATTACTTTTGGAAATATCCTTAAAGTGTTCAATCTTTTCTATGAATTTTTGGCAAAAACATTAGTATTAGTTATATAAGAGTTAGCATGGTTAGTGGTCATTTATTGGCAATTGTTAAAAAATATAATTAAATATATCGTATATGTAAATCATTGTAAATCCAGACAATTAGGATAATTAATGTATCCAAATTTTATTCATTAATTTATATTTTAAAACAAATTGAAATATTTCACTAAGCCTAAACCTAATAGCTTAACCTTTATACCATCTAACCCCTAACCCCTTGAAACATGGACGATATTGAAGATTATGTGGGGACATCAGAAATCATTGAGTCTTGAAACCCTCCCATACCATCAAGCTACATGTTCCTAGTATAACCATGTCAAATTTCGACGTATATAGGCACAGCTTAAAGAAATTTCAATGTTTGCCTCATTCACTGGTAACCATGTAGGGTCGATTGATATCATTAATCCCTTCACCAAATATAATCCCTAACCCTTTAACAATTAAACCACTTGCATGTTGGAGCCTATAAAATTCTTTAAGGATGTCTCAAATTAATAGAATCATGGTTTATTAATCATTAGGTTTCGTTGTAAAGATGGGTATGTCAGGTTTGATCTTTGTTGGCATGGATGGAGAAATCGGGTCATGATGAATATGATGATGATGGAAATTAAAACCATGATAATGGAAATTATGAAGAGAAATATGTCCATAAGTCTTAAAAACCTCCCATACCATCAAGGCATGCACCTAGTGTAAACATGTAAAATTACAACGCATACAGTCACATTTTGAAGAAAATTCAACATTGGCCCCATTCATTGTTCACTGTGTGAGGTTGGTGGATGACATTGGTGATGGGAATGTTGGAAGTTCAAATACATTTAAATAGAGTTATGAAAAATATTTTATAGAAGGGATTGACGAATGATGACAATGAACGTTAATGAAAACATGGACAATCTCGAAGATTATGTGGGCAAATCAGACATACTTGAGTATTGAAACCTTCCCATACCGTCAAGGCATGTGTCTAATCTAACCATGTCAAATTTCAACACATATAGGCACATATTGAATAAATTTCAATGTTGGCCCCATTCACTACTAACTATGTGGGGTCGATGCATGACATTTGTGATGGGTGTAATATTGGAAGTTCCATGTCAAATTTCAACATAGTTCTGACAACGATTCTATATAAGAGAATGATGAATGATGACAATGAGACTTGCATGATGAATGTTGATTCAAATGTGGATGATCTCAAAGATTATGTGGGGACATCAATATACATCCTTAAGTCTCGAAACCCTCCCATATCGTCAAGGCAAGTGTTTAATTAACCATGTCAAATTTCGACGCATACAAGCACATATTGAAGAAATTTCAACGTTGGCCCCATTCACTACTCACTATGGGGGATCGGTGCATGACATTTGTGATGGGTGTATTGGAATTCCATGTCAAATTTCAAGATATTTTTGACAACGATTCTATAGAAGGGAATGACGAACATTGAAAATGAGATGTTTATGATGAACGTTGATGCATATGTGGAATTTTAAAACCATCCTTGAGTCTTGAAAACCCTCCCATACCGTCAAGGCATGTGTCTAGTCTAACCATGTCTAATTTCGACGCATACAGGCATAGTTTGAAGAAATTTCAACGTTGGCTCCATTCACTTCTCATTGTGTGAGGTCGATGCAAGATGAGATTTGTGATGGGTGCATTGGAAGTGCCATGACATTTCAAGAGAGTTGCAACAAAGATTATATAGATGGAAATGACGAATGATGAAAATGAGACATCCATTATATTGAACGTTGATGCAAACATGGACGGTCTCAAATATTATGAGGGGACATCAAACATCCTTAAGTCTTGAAACCCTCCCATACTGTCAAGTCATGTGTCTAATCTAACCATGTCGAATTTCGATGCATACATACACAGATTGAAAAAATTTCAATGTTGGCCCCACTCACTGCTCACTGTGCGGGTTCAGTGGAAGAAATTTGTGATGGGTGTATTAGAAGTTCCATGTCAAATTTCAAGATAATTCCGACAATGATTCCATAGAAGGGAATGACGAATGATGACAATGAGACGTGCATGATGAAAGTTGATGCAAATGTGTATGATCTCAAATATTAGGTGGGGACATCAATATACATCCTTGAGTCTTGAAACCCTGCCATACCATCAAGGCATGTGTCTAGTCTAACCATGTCTAATTTCGACGCATATAGCCACATATTGAATAAATTTCAATGTTGGCCCCATTCACTAGTCACTATGCGGGGTCAGTGCATGACATTTGTGGTGGGTAAATTAGAAGTTCCATGAAATTACAAGAGATTTCTAACAAATATTATACAGATGGAAACAATGAATGATGACAATGAGACATCCATTATGAACGTTGATGCAAACATGGAAGATCTCAAATATTATGTGGGACATCATACATCCTTGAATCTTGAAACCCTCCCATATTGTCAAGGCATGTGTCTAGTCTAACCATGTCAAATGTTGATGCATAGAGGAACATATTGAAGAAATTTCAACGTTGGCCCTATTCATTGATAACTATGTGGGGTTGGTGCATGACATTTGTGGTGGATGAATTAGAATTTCAATGAAATTTCAAGAGAGTTCCAACAAATATTCTACATATGGAAATGATGAATGATGACAATGAGACATCCATTATGAAAGTTGATGCAAACATGGATGATCTCAAATATTATGTGGGGACATCAGGCATCCTTGAGTCTTGAAACCCTCCCATACTATCAAGGCATGTGTCTAGTCTAACCATGTCTAATTTCGATGCATACATGCATAGTTTGAATAAATTTCAACGTTGGCCCCATTCACTGCTCACTGTGCAAGGTCGATGCAAAATGACATTGGTGATGGGTGTATTGGAAGTGCCATGACATTTCAAGAGAGTTCCGACAAATATTCTATAGATGGAAATACCGAATGATGACAATGATACATCCATTATATTGAACATTGATGCAAACATGGACGATCTCAAATATTATGCGGGGACATCAAACATACATAAGTCTTGAAACCCTCCCATACCATCAAGGCAACTATCTAGTCTAACCATGCCAAATTTCAATGCATACGGGAACAGATTGAAAAAATTTCAACGTTGGTCCCATTCACTTCTCACTGTGCAGGCTCGGTGGAAGAAATTTGTGATGGGTGTATTGAAATTTCCATGTCAAATTTCAAGATGGTTCTGACAACGATTCTATAGAAGGGAATGACGAATGATGGCAATGAGACGTGCACACTGAACATTGATGCGAATGTGGACGATCTCAAATATTATGTGGGGACATCATACACCCTTGAGTCTTGAAACCCTCCCATACCATCAAGGCATGTGTCTAGTCTAACCATGTCAAATTGCGACGCATAGTTACATATTGAAGAAATTTCAACATTGGCCCCATTCACTGCTCACTATGCAGGGTTGGTGCATGACATTTTTGGTGGGTAAATTGGAAGTTCCATGACATTTCAAGAAAGTTACAACAAAAATTCTATAGATGGAAATGACAAATGATGACAATGAGACGTTCATTATGAATGTTGATGAAAACATGGATGATCTCAAAGATTATGTGGGGACGTCAAACATCCTTGAGTCTTGAAACCCTCCCATACCATCAATGCATGTGTCTAGTCTAACCATGTCAAATTTCGATGCACAAGCTAAAGAAATTTCAACGTTGTCCCCATTCACTACTCATTGTGAGGGGTCGGTGGAAGACAATATTTGTGATGGGTGTATTGGAAGTTCCATGGAATTTCAAGAGATCAGTTCCACAAAGATTCTACATATGGAAATGACGGATAATGAAAACGAGACATGGATAATCTCAATGATTATGTGTAGGGTCAATGGATGTCATTAATCCCTTGACCATATATAATCCCTAATAAATTAATCATTAAACTACCTAACCCCTAAGCCCCAAATCCATTAGTAGGGATGATTTTAAGAATGGAAATTTATTTTAAAATGTAGAAACCTTGGAGAATCTTACTAATCCTTCATATGACAACTATAAATGTTTGGCGATACTTTTGTAAAAATATTCAAATTTATAAGGATTTTATATAGTTTGTATAAAAGTTTTGCGATTTTTAAGGTACAATAATTTTATCCTATAGAATTTGGACGAATCATTTTTAGAATAACAAACATTTTTTTGGGAAAAACCATGGAAAATGATCCCATGAGAGAAATTTAGCCCCTAAAATAATCCCTGTCCATTAGCCATTGACCCTTAATCCGTTAAACTGTAACCCCTGATCCCTTAACCCTTAATTCCTTAAATGGTAACCCCTAATCCCTTAACCCTTAATCCCTTAAACGGTAACCCCTAATCCCTGAACCCTTAATCCCTAGACATAAAATCCCTAAATAACCTAATCCCCAAAGCCCCTATCCACTTAACCCCAAAAATCTCAACAAAATTACTATTTAGGCACATTGGGAGTTAAATTGGAAGCCAAAATAGAAGCTAAAAAGGAAGTTAATATGGAAGCTAAACTGGAAGATAAACTGGGAGCAAAAATGGGAGCTAAACTGGGAGCTACACAAGGAGCTAAACTGGGCCTAAATTAGGCGCTAACTGCACCTAGTTTATCGCCCAATTTTGTTTCTCGGTGCAAATAGATCCATAAATAGCGCCCTCCCGATAAATAGCGTCGACTTTAGTAAAAAAATGGATAAAAATACATTAAAACAGCTAGTGGAAGAAAAAAACGAAGCTAAGAAGGGAGCTAATCATAGGGATTTGTTGCAGTGCTCGTCAGGGACATGCACTAAGAATGACAAGGAGCAGACCACTCTGATACCACTAATCCATATCATTTTTTAGGAATGATATGAAGGAATAAATAGAATAGAGATATAACAAAACAATACACAGATATATGGCAAGGAACACAGTAATACAATAAATTTCAGATTCTATTAATGACTATCTGAAATAAAAAATACTGTAAAATGCAAAAACACACAAGATAGCTAGAATGGTGGTAGCTTATCTCTGAGAATAGATGTGTCATATACACTCATTCACACAAACTTGGTTACAATGAGGCTCCAAAGGCCTTTCTAACATAAAGAATAAATGAGAAAATCCTAAACATAAAAAAACTCTAAGCCTAAGAGATGAAGCTCCAAAAGTCATGTGGGTCCCGATGGGGTAAGTTGGTACATCAAATTCCCGTGGTCGTAACTTTTGCATACAAGCTTTGTTTTAGGCACATGATAGCTCATTTCAAATAACTATCCAAGGACTACACATTTTTCCATCACATTGTGGCTAACACCTATAGTGTGATAGTGTCATGCCCAAAAAGTGTTGTTTAGGGCCCAAAATGGCCCTGAAAGTTTAGGACACAAAAAGCTATATAAAAACTGCCAAAATGGAAACTAGTCTTTGATCCAATGGAATAGGTGGGTGGACACAGAATCCACTTGGATCAACTCGACAATTTTATGAACATCTACACTACATATTTGAAAAATCCATTTTGTCTTACAAGGTCATATTTTCTATTATCAGGTATTGTTTTTTGGATATTGATCTGGTGAGCACTTTCAATATATGCACCAGTCTTAGTTCCTCCTCTAGTGAGAATGTTAATATTTGACTCTTTTACCTCAACTAAAAATATAGGTTCATAATTGATCAAATTGGCCCCTCTTTTCCTTGCAGGATCTTCCCACTTGGAAATCATATCTGGACAATCTTCAGTGGAGTGGGAATTATTTCTACAGTGGGAACACCATGGTCTTCTTGGGAACAGACACTCCCTTGTGAGATTACCTTTCTCATAAAATGACGGCAACGCGGCCCCTCCACCACCCGTAGGTCAGGAGGTCCACGCGCACACACAGGATCTTCTCTTTCCTAGGCCCGAAGAACTCCAAGGTTCTTCCAATTCCCTATCGGAAATCCGCACCCACAGTTTTCCTCGCGCGACTTCCCTCCCCTTTGCTTGTCGAGAAATTAGAACTCACGACTTCGCAAGTTCAAAGGTAGATCATTTAGCTCTCGGATTGTCGAGACCTGATACCTCATTCAATGCTGACCTTATCTTTACCCTGTCGGGACTTTTGCGCTATCGCGATTTCACCGCTCGCGATATCAAGCACTTGGTTTTGAGACTTCCAAGTCTCGAGGTACCGAAACTCCGATGAGCTCGCGGCTTCAACTTTTCAACGGTCCTGTCACCTCGTCGGAACTTCGGAATTCGTGGGTTCGCGAATATTGATGTCCGATGCTCAAGACTTCTTTCTATCAAACCTCGATAGCTCGTGCCACCTGTACTCCACTAACTCCTCTATGGCCCACGCTATCCATTAACTGTCAGGAAATCGCGAATCGCGATTTCGCAAGTCCTAATTTCAAATTTATGGGTTTCAACCTATGGAACCCCGATACATGATATACGTGTAGATCCAACGACCCTTATGGCTTGGATCAATGGCCTTCCCCTCCTGAGCTTCGAAACCCTTCCACACTTGCGTTTTAACTTCTCCACACCTCCGCGAGATCCAACGGCTCACAGTGATTCGCGAAATCTCCCCGGAAATTTCGTCCGTCCATTCCTTCCTGGCGAATCCTGTGAAATGAATCAAGTGCTTCCCCATGAAGACTTGTTCACCTATGTACAGGTTTGAAAAACACAACTTGCCTGCGCTATTCTTCAACAACTCAACGACCTATTCTTCCTGATATTTTCTATGACTCTGAACCTTAGAAAAGGCTCCTTGCGCGCACTCCCTGCGGCAACCCTTCAACACGTATAGGTGGTGAAAACCTTCGACTCTGCGCACACTTGCAGCAGTAGTCTTTAACTCTTTACTCAGGTTCACAACCCTGAGACTTTTACCCATCCTGCGCACTCCTTGCACGGCTCCTGTGCCCAACTACACCTTCTGGGATGAATGAGGACCAAAAGTTATCTCTATCTGAACCCTCTGTCAACGCACTCCTTGCGGACAATTTGACTGCACTCCTTGCAGGAATCTCTGGCTCAAATAGAGAAACAATTGAAACTCATTCCTTCACCCCCTCAGACTTCAATTCACGCATGAAATCATAAACACTGCATGTAAAAGAAAATGTATAACAGGAAATAAACATTCATGAGCATAACATCAATATACAGAGAACAGACACATAACCATGAATTTGAATCAAAGCTTCTTCTATTAATTCAAATATTTGTACATGGATGTCTTTTACATAGCTCTCTGCTTGCTCTTCCTGCTTCTCTTCTCAGGCTATGCTAATGTTACAATGATACCATGAGGGTGTCTATATCCATTTTCCCTCCTCCTATCTAAAACTGTCTAATATAAGAATTCAATTTCTACCTACTTGCATTAACTAGATTAAATTCCTCCTATCTACTAAGGACGAGAGCTATCCACTCAAGGTCCAATACAATATACAAAGGCGCTCCTTCATAAATGGCTTCATTAAATATTTTGGCGCATCATTTCCAAAGCATTTTTTTCAAAATTTGTGCCGGCTTGTCCAGCTGTCCTCCACTTTCGTGTTGGCTCTCTTGATGAGTTGGTGATGCTCCTGCATCATACTCCCTTGCTTGAAAAAATTTCATGGGCTCCTGTCCATGAGCTCCTGCATGGTATACTCATGCTTATAAATCTCTGCTTCGGTCTCCCAGCTGGCATCTTCAACTAGATGGCCCTTCCATTTGACCAGATACTCATAGTATTCTTTCCTCCTGGTCTTCTTACCCACTCTCTTGTCCAGTATGTATTCCATCTGCGGCTTCTTTGCAACTGGCATCTATTTCATCCACTGGATCACTGGCTCCTCTGTTCCAGTCTCTTCTTCTCCAGCCCTGTATGGGTATAAATCTACGATATTGAATATCAGAGATATTCCTATATCATCTGGTAAATCGATCTCATAAGCATTTTCCCTGAATTTTCTCAAGACCTTGCAAGGTCCGATTTTCTTCATCTTTAGCTTATTGTATGTTCCCCTCGGGAACCTTTCCTTCCTTAAATGTGCCAGAACCAGATCACCAACTTCAAACTGAAGTTGTCTCCGATGCTGATCTGCTCTGCGCTTATACTCCTGGATTGATTCCAGCAATCGCTCCTTCACCCTGCTATGAAGTTCTTTCATCGCCTCAGTGAATTCTTCTGCACTAGCGCTGCTAGTAGCAGTCTATTCCAAATCCCTTAATTCAGAAACTCCTCTCAGTTGTGTCCCATACACAATCTGAAATGGACTTCTGCTGGTACTCCTGTTCACTGAGTCATTATATGCAAACTCTGCCTGTGGTAATATGCTATCCCACTGGCTATGGTGCTCTGTCACCAAGCTCCTCAGCAAGTCTCCCAGAATTCTGTTGACCACTTCCATCTGTCCATCCATCTGAGGATGATAAGATGAACTAAACATCAAGTTAGTCCCCAGCTTCTTCCACAAGGTCCTCCAAAAATTCCCTATGAATTTTGTGTCTCTGTCCGAAACTATGCTTTTCGGCAATCCATGAAGTCGAACGACCTCTTTGAAAAATAGATTTGCGATGTGAGTCACATCGCTGGTCTTCTGGAATGGAATGAAATGTGCCATTTTAGAAAACCTATCTACTACCACAAATATTGAATCAACACCTCTTTGTGTCTTGGGCAACCCCAATAAAAAATCCATGCTTATCGCTTCCCATGGCCTTTCTGGTATGGGCAATGGTTGATAAAAACTTGCATTTTGCTTCCTTCCCTTCGAATGCTAGAAAACTCTGCATCTGTCAATGAATATTTTGACATCTGCTCGCATTCTCGGCCAAAAGTATGATTTTCTCAGCTTCGCGAATGTCTTATCATGGCCAAAATGTCCTGCTAATCCACCACTGTGCTTCTCCTTTAACAAGTTCTCCCTCATGGAGCATTTCGGAATAAACAGTTGATTGCCTCTGAACAACAATCCTTCCTAGATCATATAGTCTATCCATTGGCTTTTGTCTCTGAGAAATGGATTCTCAGCTGCTTCATACGCCTCTCTGAAATCTTGATCATCAGCATACATGTCCCTGAGATCATCAAAACCCAACGTTTTGACCCGAAACTCCTGCGACAACAAACACTTCCTGCTCAAAGCATCAGCCACTTTTTTAGCAATACCCAAAATATGCTTAATCACAAATGTGAAATTATGCATATACTCCACCCATTTTACATGTCTTTGATTCAACTTCTCCTATTGAGTCACAAACTGTAATGCGTGGTTATCACTATATAAAACAAATTCTTTTGGGATCAAGTAATGCCTCCACTTCTTCAGTGCCTGGATGATAGCATAAAATTCCTTGTCGTATGTGGAGTACTTCAATTTTGCTTCATTCAGCTTCTCGCTAAAGTATTCTATCGGCCTATCTTCTTGACTCAAGACCACTCCTATTGCAAACCCACTTGCATCACATTTCACCTGAAAGGTCTTCAGGAAATTCGGCAACACCAAAACTGGTTGTTCCGTGATCTTCCGCTTCAACAGATTGAAGCTCTTTTCAGCTTCTGTTGTCCAGTGAAAAGACTTATGCCACTTCTTCACTGTATCCATCATCACTGTGCTAATTCCACTGAAATTCCTGATGAATTTCTGGTAGAAACTAGCCAAACCGTTAAAACTTCTCACCTCGAAGATATTCTTCGATGATGGCCAATTCTTGATTACCTCCACCTTATCCGGATCCATCCTCAACTCATTAGCCGAAATAACAAACCCCAAGTAAATGAGCTTTGTCTTCATGAATGAGGACTTCTTCAAGTTAATCAACAGCTTCTCCTGCTGTAGCTTCTGCATCACTGTAGCCAAATGCTTCAAGTGTTCTTCCACTGATTTACTATAAATCAGTATGTCATCCAAATACACAATGACAAACTTCTCGATGAAATCCATCAGGACTTCGTTCATCAACCTCATGAAGGTACTCGACGCGTTTGTTAATCCAAACGGCATAACCAGCCATTCATACAAACCTTCATTTGTCTTGAACGTTGTCTTCCACTCATCTCCTTCTCTGATGCAAATTTGGTGATACCCTCTTTTCAAATCAATATTTGAAAAGTATCTTGCCCCGCTCAAGAAATCCATCAGATCATCCATCCTCGGCAATGGAAATTTGTACCTGATGGTTATCTTATTGATCGCCCTCGAATCGGTACACATTCTCCAACCTCCATCCTTCTTTGGACTGAGTACCATTGGAACGACACATGGACTCAAGCTTTCCCTGACTAATCCCTTGTCCAATAACTCCTGGACCTGTTTCTTAACCTCTTCATTTTCTTGCGGCGTCAACCTGTACGCAGCTTTATTCAGCAAACTAGCTCCTAGTATGAGGTCTATATGATGACTCACACTCCTTATTGGCAACAACGAATGAGGTAATTCTTCCACCACGATGTCAGTGAACTCTTCCAACAGTTCTTGAACCTCTTCTGGTAGATCATCCATTCTCGTGCTAGTTAGAACAATCCTCGGTTTCTTGACGACAAAGAATTGTGGATATTCTTTCTTCTTAACCTCTGTAAGAAGTTCCTTTCCACTCATGAGAAGTACTATGTTGCTTACTTCCAGCTTCACCTCCTTATCCTTTATCGGAAGCAACATATGGGTTCTCCCATTCTTCTTCAGGGTATATGTGTTCATTTGCCCATCATGAATCACATTTTTGTCATATTGCCATGGTCTACCCAGCAATAAATGACAAACATCCATGGGAATAACATCACACAAGATCTTATCATTATATCCACCTATCTTGAATTCAACCAAGCATTGTTTAGTAACAGTTACCTGGTGTCCCTTCTATAGCCACGAAACTATGTATGGGCTTGGATGATCAGTCGTCTCCAGCTCCAGCTTCTCTACCATCTCTGTAGATACAAGATTATCCATGCTACCACTGTCTACAATGACCTTGCATACCCTGTCTTTAGTCTTGCAAGATGTTCTGAAAAGTCTGGTCCTTTGGACTGAACCTTCCACCTCTTTCTCAGGTGTCAAAAGGACTTTTCGCATCATAAGCGATCTTCCGCCTTCTGTGTCTTCAGCCTCAACATCCCGCCTCTGCGCTTCGGTGATGTGAGTTTCTCCAATGTCCTTCTTTTTTTTTGGACACTCGTAAGACTTGTGCCCATTCCTTCCGCATGTGAAGCATGTGATTACTCCACCCTGACCTCTTCCTCTACCTCTAGTACGAGGAAAAGTATTTGCGTCAGCATAATCTCCCCTCTACTCATTATGCTTCCCTCTCTGTTCAACATATGGCCCTCGCTGTGAGGTTCCACCTCTCTCTACTTTACCCTGAGGTTTCTTCCATTCCTCCATGGGCTTATGGTATTTCTCCTGGGCAACTGCTTTTCCTCTGGGATGACTTCTACCTCGGCCCTTCTGACTTTGCTTTCGACTCAGCTTCTCCTCAGCTTTCAGATCCATCTGATAAGTATCCTCCATAGTTCGGAGGGTTACCATGCTCATCTCGTCCTGGATATCATATCTCAGGCCATTCATATACCTGGAAACCTTCTCATCATCGCTCTCCCGATGACCTGCTCTAATGTTCAGTCAATAGAACTCCTCAGTGTATTCTTTCATTGTCATCAACTTCTGTCTCGGGTTCTGCATCCTCCTGAATATAGTAATTTGATAATCTCTGGGGATGAATTTCGCCTTCATCTTTGCAATCATCCTGTCCCAGATCTCGATTTTCTGCTTGCCTTTGCAGCGTCTGTCTTCTTGTAGCTCATACCACCATAATGTTGCATGTCCCTTCAATCTTGTGACAACATGCCTGAGTTTCTTATCCTCTTCGACCTCTTCATAGTCGAAGTATGTATCCAGAGCTTTAATCCAATCTAGAAGCTCTTCTGGATCCAAGTTTCCCTCATAAACTGGAGTGTCCATCTTTGCTTTTGCACCCATCTTGGCAATAGATTTGATCAATCACTCATTTGATGCATCTTCGACTGCAACTTCCTCCTCTCGTTCAACCTCTATTTCACTATCGGAATCACTAAGATCCCCAGCACCTATTGTGCATCTCTGTGTTGTCTCCATGTCTTCAAGTCTTGCTCGGAGATCATGCATTTGTCTTTCCATCTCTGGATTCGTTACCTACCTGCCTCTTCTTCTCTACACCTCCCTATCCTCTGGATCAGGTGATTGTCTTTCTCTCCTCGGCGGCATGGTAAATTTCCTTCTCTGCTACAGAAAGCAAAGAGTATTTCTGGGCTCTGATACCAAAACTAACGGCAACGCGGCCCCTCCACCACCCGCAGGTCAGGAGGTCCACGTGCACACACAGGATCTTCTCTTTCCTCGTCCCGAAGAACTCCAAGGTTCTGCTAATTCCCTATCGAAAATCCACACCCACAGTTTTCCTCACGCGACTTCCCTCCCCTTTGCTTGTCGAGAAATTGGAACTCGCAACTTTGGAAGTTCAAAGGTCGATCATTTAGCTCTCGGATCGTCGAGACCCGATACCTCAGTCAATGTTGACCTTATCTTTACCCTGTCGGGACTTCTGCACTATCGCAATTTCACCGCTCGCGATATCAAGAACTTGGTTTTCTGACTTCCGAGTCCCGAGGTACCGAAACTCCGATGAGCTCGCAGCTTCGACTTTTCAACGGTCCCGTCACCTCGTCAGAACTTCAGAATTCGCGGGTTCGCGAATCTTGATGTCCGATGCTCAAGACCTCTCTCTATGAAACCCCGATAGCTCATGCCACCTGTACTCCACTAACTCTGCTGTGGCCCACACTATCCTTTAACCGTCGGGAAATCACGGATCGCGATTTCGCAAGTCCTAATTTCAAATTTGTGGGTTTCAACCTACGAAACCTTGATACACGATATACGTGTAGATCCAATGGCCCTTGTGGCTTGGATCAACGACCTGCCCCTCCTGAGCTTCGAACCCCTTCCACACTTGCACTGTAACTTCTCCACACCTCCGCAAGATCCAACGGCTCACGGTGATTCGTGAAATCTCCTCGGAAATTTCGTTCATCCGTTCCTTCCTGGCGAATCCTGCGAAATGAATCAAGTGCTTCCCCACGATGACTTGTTCACCTACGTACAGGCTTGAAAAACACAACTTGCCTGCGTTGTTCTTCAACAACTCAACGACCTATTCTTCCTGAGATTTTCTATGACTCTGAACCTTAGAAAAGGCTCCTTGCGCGCACTCCCTGCGGTAACCCTTCAACACGTCTAGGTGGTGAAAACCTTCGAATCTACGCACACCTACAACAACAATCTTTAAATCTTTACTCAGGTTCACAACCCTGAGACTTTTACCCGGCCTGCGCACTCCTTTCATGGCTCCTGTGCCCAATTGCACCTTCTGGTATGAATGAGGACCAAAAGTTATCTCTATCTGAAGCCTCTGTCAACGCACTCCTTGCGGACAATTCGACTGCACTCCTTGTAGGAATCTCTGGCTCAAATAGAGAAACAATTGAAACTCATTCCTTCACCCCCTCAGACTTCAATTCACGCATGAAATCATAAACACTGCATGTAAAAGCAAATGTATAACAGGAAATAAACATTCATGAGCATAACATCAATATACAGAGAACATACACATAACCATGAATTTGAATCAAAGCTTCTTATATTAATTCAAATGTTTTTACATGGATGTCTTTTACATAGCTCTTTGCTTGCTCTTCCTGCTTCTCTGCTCAGGCTCCGCTAATGTTACAATGATACCATGAGGGTGTCTATATCCGTTTTCCCTCCTCCTATCTAAAACTGTCTAATCTAAGAATTCAATTTCTACCTACTTGCATTAACTAGATTAAATTCCTCCTATCTACTAAGGATGAGAGTTATCCCCTCAAGGTCCAATACAATATACAAAGGCGGTCCTTCATAAATGGCTTCATTAAAGATTTTGGCGCATCATTTCCAAAGCATTTTTTTCAAAATTTTTGTTGGCTTGTCCAACTGTCCTCCACTTTCACGTTGGCTCTCTTGATGAGTTGGTGATTCTCCTACATCATAAAAGTTGTAAGAATGACCTAGTCCCTTCTCGCAAGTCCATCCAAATTTGAAATTTCCTCCCCCTCAACGGCCTCCTTCAAACCCTTGAGGAGTTTCATTAACTCTAAATGAAGAACGTTCTAATATGTCAGCGAGAGAATCCATAGATCTACATTTGTTGATAGAATGAGTAGGGGACCCACATAATTCAAAATATATTGTATTCAGAATAGAGGTGTATTTTTGTAGAGTAGGGCATTTCCTAGGGGAGTGCCCCCGACTTCTACAAATATCGCAATAGTCATTTCTTTCTCTTCCTTGATGATTTGAGAAAACATGGTATTGAACATGGCCGTGAAATGGCACTATAGTGGAAACTTTTGCAACTCCTCCCGATGGTCCTACTGGTGGAGTTGTCATTTGGTGATGAGGGGGTCCTGTACCTCTATTGGAGAATACCTGGTTCCCATATAGATCCCCTTTTCCTCCAACAGATCACTCCTACCATCCTCCTCGGATAGCATCTACAAATATCCTATTCACAAAAGAAACAATGGTGTATTTCATCTATATGTATGCTCCTAACCTCACACATCAAGGGGCATTTATTATCACTGGAAAATTTCTCACAAGCATTAGAGACAATGGTTGAAGAAAATACCAGCACAAACACAACATACTTCCACCATTTACAGAAAATATTTCAACAATATTCCAAAACTATATAAAATACCCATGAATTTATGTGTAGTTCTACCAAATTCAATGCCTGCACATCCGCGTGAGTCAGCAAAGCTTGGGATGTGCATTTTGTGCATCTTGCAAGATTGTCCCTGAAGAAACCAATGTTGATGTGGAAATGGTGCATTTAATAAATTGTTCAGACCTCAACCACTTCCAGGTTGAGGTGAACGAAGACAAGACCCCAAGATCAACCCAAAATCTCTCCTTAGGATGATTGAAAGGATGGGATTTACCTCCAAAGGCCTCCCATTCACACGTGGAACATGTTATGTAATATATTTCTATGGCCCTATAAATACATGTCCATTGTATGCTAAAAATGAAGGAATTCATTGTATTTTTATGCTTACCATTTTCTCTTAGAGAAGCCACCTATTCTCTTGAGAGATAATTGATAAATCAAAGCATTTGGTAATCTTCTCACCTCTTGAGAAATTTGACCAAGAATTTCTTCACCATTGTTAGTCATAGAAAGGAGAGTAAAGATATATTTTTGGGGGACTCAAGATCCCTCCCAAGGATGAATAGAGTATCTATTGTCCCACTTTTCTCCTTTAGTGTTATCAATTCAAGGATCACTTTCCATTTGGGTATTTATATTTGTGTCAATTTCATGCATATTTTAGAATTTACATGTTTTTAGTTTGCTTTCATTTCTTGGTTATTTTTTTTTTTGTTTACTATCTTGTGGATTCACTAATCTACTAATAGTTTTTTTGTTGTCTTATTGGTCCAACAAGGCATCCAAAGGACTCTTTTTTTCTCACCCAAGTGACCAAAATGACCCAACATTGAGGTAAGTTGATTCTTCTAGTATGGAACCAAATCTCCTATGATATATAGGTCGTCATGACCCCCACATCCTCATCCTTCTTTCCATCGACAACAAACTTCATTTGATCATCTGTCATATATGGAATCACAGTATTTGTATATTTCCACAATACTTTACTCTTCAACAAGGTTTCCATATATGGTGCCTAAATAGCATAATTTGATCCATTCATAATCAGGGGATTGATATTTGAAGCCATATTCAATATTTAACAAATCTGATGTGTTTCTATAGCTTACAATTATCAAATAACTGACCCAGAGTCAATCACAAACAAATCCAACTTAGAAATATTTGCATACAATAGGAGAGGTCTGAACCAGTCACTTTGATACCATGTTGGGGATTAGGTGTAACCTAATACGAAACAAATTAATAGAATTATAGACAATTGAAGAGGAATAACTTCAAATAATATTCGGGATGTCTAAATACATTGTTACATCATTTAAGCACAACACATTGTGATCAAAACATCACAATCCATATTATAAATAATGTCTCTCATCTCAATGATATACATTGTGTACATAAAATGACCCATCGAGTCCTCTATTTGTAGTTTCAATATCTAACCAAATTTCTAGAAATCGAGAATATCTTGTCCAAATATAACAATTGATGGCTAGTGTTGACTCCATCAAATTTGTGTTTTCAATTTGATTCATGAAAGTTTTTAAACCCGGCCATCCATTCATCCATCTCATATTTGATTACTCAATTGGTCGATCCATTGACCTACTATCTTCAATTTCTAGTTGAATTTCCAACCAATAGGCTAATCAACTACTCAACCAACTGATGTTGACTTATTGTCGATCGCCCGACCAACTATTTCTAGTTGTTGGCCAATCACCCAAATGAGAGATTCCATGAGAATTATTTCCTTTACTTATCTTCCAACTATTTCATTTATATTTTATGTTCCTCCAGATCCTTCCTCTCCTTTTCTTAATATTCTTTCCTCCTTTTCTCTAAAAAATCTTGCTTCCTCTTATCTACTTATGCATCTCTTATTTGTTTGGCAAGTTATTCTTGAGAAATATCTCCTTCCTTCTTCCTCTTGAGTTCTTCCTCTGTCTTCCTTTGAAGTTCTTGTTCTTATAGAATATTATATTTTCTCCTTGCATGGCTTTACACTCATGTTCTTCCTTTATCATTTATTCCTCTGCTTTTCTTTCTTCCTTTTTTTTTCTTGATTCATCTACTTCCTTACTTGAAACAACTCTTTGAATTATGATCTTCATTTTCTCCTCTAGTAAAGGAGCCAAAAATAGTTACATTTGGATTGGCCTTCCTTTTTTCCACCTCTTGCTAATATTATGCATTCTTTGTGAAGATCTATTCCTGCCACTTTTCATGTGCATAGGGACAAGTAATTGATACATTTTCAACATGTTTGAGAACTAAACCTTTGGGATAATGACTCCTAAAAGTACCAGTCTTGAATCTATATTCTATATGTATTTGTCCTTCTTGCTTCGCATGTTTGGTATCTTCAAAAAAATAGTACCCAATTTGAAAGTTGTAAGGTATGGATATTCTTTTCTTATTCTTCACCAAAGTAGTGTTGAAACATTTCATAATGGATTGATAAAATATTTCACTGAACACCAACCCTTCCAGGACATATGATGGAAAGCGGTGGGGTGGACAAGTTGCTCCATAGATTCATAGATACATGTGTTTCTACTCAAAATACCAATTTTCAATGTATCCAATAAATTTCTTAGATTGTTTAGACAGTTAAGGGAATTCTTTCCTAAATATAAGAGTGTACAAGTGTGCTATAAACAAATCACAGATTAAATAATATAACCTTTTATACTTATTATCCCATAACATGTAGAAGTAAACATGTATAGGAGGTTCTCATATTTTCCAGTTGAGCGACAATATGGGGAAAGAATTATTTTCACATATTATGTCAAACAAAAAGGAAACCATGTGAAATGAGGATACCACACCTGGCTCAGGGTTTTGGCTTGTTCTATTTTGGTGATGAGTTGCTTGGATATTATGGCTCCCCATTTGAACCTTTTCCCCAACATGGATATGGTGCAAGCTAATTGAATCCATCCTTTCATAAACTAGGAGCAATCATTTTCCCCATACAAACTACACAGTAATATCATAAGGCACATGTAGGACTTCTGCATACTAGTGGTAGGGTATCAACATTCTGACCTATTGAAGAAATCGTTATCCTCTTTCCATCAGTTTTCCAAAAATTTTGTTCTTATCGTATTTTTTATAAAAGGAATCCCAAAATTATTTATTAATAAAATCATTGGGCTCATGGAATTTGTAATATCTAGTAACATCCTGTGGGAGTAAGGATTTGATGCACTCTCCCTTCTTGTTACTAATTAGAAAAATTTCTATAATCCATGTGGTTTATGATCCACTCTATTAATTCAATACAAGGAAACATTGGTCCCCTTGTTGCATATGGGTGTAACCTGGAGCACCTAATGTTTTAAAGGACCTCATCATCTACCACTCTGAGATCAAGGTCATTGTGTGGTGTTGATTTTAAGTAATTATGATCCTTAAATTTAATAAAAAGGTCCTTCCACCTAGGGATATGGACTCATGGGATAGTGATTTCAGTGCTAGGTTCTTTGTCTCCATATAAAGGTATCTATATATAGAATTTATTCAGGTATAACTTGGTGACATATTCTACTCCCTTCATAGTATGTGCTTCCCCTCCCTGAGCCGATGATGAGATAGACCCCTCTTATGGTTCTTTTCCCCTTGTTATGGTTTCTTTAGAGCTTTCCAAACAAAAGTATTACTCAGAGGAATTTACCTGAAACCATCAAAATTTAGTAACATGAGATGGTATTTATTATCCAATAATCGATTAGGCCAAGGAGAAGGATGAAACTGTGAATTTTTCCTGACCTTACAAATAATTGATGCCAATACCAACCTGACTAGTACCACTGTCTAGAAATAAGATAGGAAACCAAACTTTTTATTTTGTGGAGGATATTGATCAAACAATACTTCCAATTTGTAGAGGAGACGATTCTTATCGCTAAGAAAATTGAATGATTTCATTTTTTGAATGGGTTTCTATGACATGAGAGATAGATATGAGGGTAAGAAAAGGAATCAAATTTTGATCGTGACAATCGGATTTTGAAAATATTTCTTTGTTAAATGCTATCAGTGTGTCTCTATTGAGGGGTTTGGATTCCATTTTTCTCAACAGTAGGAATCACACCTGAATATGAGGCCTAATGGGAAAATTACACTCTTGTTCATTTCAAATAGTGTGTTTATCCAGTTTAATAGTATGACAATCGTTCGATGGGATTTAAGATTTGTTGGTTTTATCCCTTTGATATTTCTCTATTTTTGGAAAAGGTTTTCTTGTCATTTTTTTTTAGAAAATAATTATGATTAAAGACTATGGGGTTCATGAGAAATACAACCAATCAAGCAAAATAAATCATGCAGAAYAATGCAATTCCTCTTAAAGATAACTTCTTAGAAGAAACCTAGTCATAAATACCAAATAAATTGATCTATATTCTCCGTAGGAATACTTCTCTGGAAAAATTAGATAACAATTGTTACACTTGCATGTATATAACTATCTAGAGACTTGTCAATTGATTAATAAATAATTCTAAATTTATTAATCAATGAATTAAAGCTTCGACGTACATCGATATGCAAATTTAAACAAAAGATAAGATATCAATGAAAGTAATATTCAAGATTCACAAGATAGCTTGGTAAAAATAACATCTCACTGGGCGTCGATACAAAGACAACAAAATGTAGAACAATCCACACTGTAATTTCATATCACTCAATGGTTTCAACACAATTTTAGGCTCCAGCAGAGCTTCTCATTAACTCATAAATAACTCTCGAACACAATAAATGAAAAAAATTTATTATTTCCAAAGGTTCTTTCTATTGGGAGTACCTTCTTATTTATACAAATTTAAAAACTAAAGAAACATCCACCTCAGTGGATAAAAACATATAGATAGTATCTTGAGTCATGACAACTTGGGTGATCTAGGTGTCCTTGGGATTTCATTCTCATCCATGTAGTTGACCCTTTTGTAAATTTTGGCACAAGTACCATCGAAATGGAATCGATGTTGATCCATCAGCATGCTTAACTCATGTTTTTTGTCACAGAATCGTAGTGTACTTTTGCATTCTACCAATCGGTTGCTCCATCCATTTGACGATCCTAAATTTATCGATGAAATATCTTTTCATGTGACTTCATTCTACAATGACTATCTTACTGATTTCATCCTTATGTTTGTTGATTGATTGTTGTAAATAAATTCATACTTCATCAATCGATCGAAATTCTATAGAAGAGCCGAAAGTTGGTAATTGAATATATTACATTGACTAGTTTAACTTCTCCCAAATCTAGTGGAAATATTCCCACTCTTCCTCCACTTTATCTCAGGGATCATTTGCAATATTATACCAATGTTTAGTTATTGAGTGCATTTGATCTAACTACTCATCCGATAAAAACTCGATATGATGGTCCTCTTCTCCTTTTTCTTTCTATACTACTCGGATGAACTCAACTTTCTCCAAGGCGTCAACTCCTTTCTCTTCCCACTGAAGCACTTCCTTATAAGTGATCCAAAATAACAAGGACTCCTTCTGGAGAGAAATCGCCTTCATTACTAAGTCTTCTTGCACCTTAAGGTGTTTTTCATGTACCTATAGTAGGTATTTATTTAAGTTTGTTACCCCTCCATCCTCTTGATGATATTGCACTTGGTGTTTAAGGGAGGATATTTCAATCCTATCTTGCTCCAACTCTTTCTTCCATAATTTCCTTATCGAAGGAGGCTTCTGTGATGCAAAAGCTTGTTGAATAGAGTTGACTGATCTTAGCCTTCTTGGTGTCTATTATGACCTCTTCTGAGGTGCACAACACATTTTTGTCCATTTTGGTTTCCTTTTTTCAATGAGTCCTCTTGACTATATATTTTTTATTTTTATCATAAGATCAAGACTCCAAGTCATCCACATTCTCCACTAGTTGAGGAATGGGATGATCACCCTGGGACAATATATTACTTAGACTTATAGGATTATAAAATTGATATGATATTAGGTCATGATTTATTTCTTTGGCCAAAGGATCCTTTCTTACATATATTTATTTCTCACTCGTCTTCTTATCATTGGTGGTAGTTTCTTAGGTTTTATCTTGGGTTTCCTCATTCGTCTTTTGTCCCAGAGATGATGACCTATCTAGAAAAATTTCATTTGGCTTCTCAGTATCTCCATCATCCTTTGGAACTTACTCAGGGGTGGTGCTAGTGTCTCATTTCATTTCCTCAACATGCTTTGTGTTTTCTCCACCTATGTAATTGTCTTTACTCTGGTTGTTTTGTTGCTCATCACCTATCATAGTAACATTGTTAAGAACCAAATATCAAAATAGCATAAAAACTTCATAATAAGTACTCAACGCCTTGAAAAGGAGAGAATTTCAGATAATAAGGCTCTTCGAGGGGGAAACCTCCTTATACACCCCATAAATTTACAAATACAAGATGATTCCAAATGAAAATGTCTCCTTGGTATATATAGAAGAGTAGGAGGTACAATTACAACTAATGGACCCAAGACAACATAAATAAAATAACAATACTAATGTAACATGCCCCAATTAAGGGGTAATGTACTACTATTTAGGGCTTAAAATGACCCTCCCCTTCAGAAAAGTGTTGTCTGCAACACTTGGATAATTTTGGATGCTTCAGTATAAAAGACTCATCTTCCCAAGAGGAATATTCAACAGGAAGTTTCTTACACTTAATGAGATACTCTTAAATGGATCTATTCCTCAGCCAGTGAATTCTTGTGTCAGTGATATCTTATGGCTCCAATATGATTTTTCCTTCCTCTTCAAGTTATGGAAATATAATTTGAACTGGAATCTTGTCACCTATAACCTTATTTAAGCATGACACATGGAAAACTAGATGTACTTGTGAAGATGCATACAAATCCAATTTGTATGCCATAGTACCAATCTTTTGCAACACCTTATAAGGGCCATAGTATTTTGGTGATAATTTATTATCCTTCTTAGCTTTTTTGAGGGACATTTGTTTATATGGTTGTAGTCTTAAAAATACCCAATCCCCTACTTCAAAACTTATTTCACTGCGATGTTTATCTTCTTGTTGTTTCATGCGATTTTCTGCCATGGTCAGGTTGTCCTTTAAGAGTTGGAGAACTTGGTTTTGATGCTCAATGTGATCTTCCATTGCTTGAAAATTATATTTTTATTTTAGAGAAGAAGTGATGGGTGGTGGGTGATGTCCATAGAGTGCCAGAAATGGTGTCATTTTTGTTGCAGTATGAAAGGAAGTGTTATACCACCATTCTTCCAAGGGTAACCACTTGGACCATTGATTTTGTTTATCAGAGAAAAAACAACGAAGGTATACTTCCAGAAACTTCTCACTGTCTCAGTTTGTCCATCAAATTGAGGATGATAAGAGTAGCTATGAGCCAATAGAGTACCCAAACAAGAAAATAATTATGTCCAAAAATATCCAGTGAAGATGGCATCTATGTCACTTACAATAATCTTTGGGATTCTATGTAGATTTTGAATTGTCCCCATGAATGCAGTGGAAACTGTATTGGATTTGACAGGGCGAGAGAGTGTACAAAAGTGTTTGTACTTGGTCATTCAATCAAAAATCACCACGATGACAATATTTCCTTCATACTTCGGTAACCCTGTGATGAAATCCATGGAAACCTCCTCCCATCACTAACTTGGGATGGCTAGTGGTTGTAAAAGACCTGGGGTCTTAATGTTTTCCACCTTATTTTGTTGGTAAACAAAACTTTTTGACACAAACCTTTGAACATCAGTTTAAGGCCATCCCAAAAAAAATTCTTCTTGACATTGTGGTAGGTTTTCAAAAATCCTAAGTGTCATCCTACCAGAGAGGTGTGCAATTCCAAGAGTACCTTTTGTTTGAGTTGGGAGTTCTTACATAAATATAAGAGATATTTGTACCATATTGAATCATTTTTGCATGTAAATGTATCTGATGCACTAGAATCATGCTGCAACCTTTGACTGAGAGTCCACACTTTTTCATCATTCTTCCATTCACTGAATACGCGCGCATGTGTGCGCGCCTGTAGGGCGAACAGGAGCGCTTGAGAGCGCGCCTGTGTTGTGAACAGGCGCGCTCTTGAGCGCGCCTGTCGGAAAAACAGGCGCGCGCTCATGCGCGCCTGTATAGAGAACAGGTGCGCATGTGCGCGCGCCTGTGGGTGGTAAAACCGCGCCTTTGAGGCAAGGTTTCTGGGTGAAAAATTAGCTTACTTTGATGTTTTGAATGAGTGCCCAAGCTAATATAGGTCTCTGGGTTGTGTGCAGGCAGCTATCAGTGAGGCATGGATGTGCGATGGTGCGAGCGGGACTGGGAGCCCCTGCGGGAGGAGGTGGTCGAGGCGAGGCCGGCGGTGCGGGCAAATTTAGCAGCCAGAGGGTTGCTAAAGTTTTTTGAGTGCCCTCTGATACGGGCCCGGGAGCACTTGCTCCAATTCCTGATTGAGATGTGGAGCCCTGCACAGCACTGCTTCCTCGTGCGAGGAGAGAGGGTCGCCTTTACGGTGGAGGAGGACATCTATTTTCTGACTGGGCTCCCCTTTCGGGGAACACCGTTGCCGACATCGCCTGTGCTGCCGAGGGACACAGATCTGGCGGAGGTCACCGAGCGATTCTGCTCAAGCGCACACTACATGACTGGGTCGGCCGTGCGCATTAATGCGCTAGATGTTCTGCTGCATCGTTGCGTAGCGGCGATGATAGTGCGGGTCTATGGGTCCACAGCACCCCACCGGATTAGTGGTGGGGAGTTGATGTTGATGGAGAGGGTGGTGGTGGGCCGTGAGCGGTTCGCCTGGGGTTTGGCTCTCCATGCGCGGATGGTCGCGCAGTTGGATCATTGTCGGTCGGCAGGCAGGGGGGAGTTTGCTTTTGGCTCCATCCTGGTGGCCTTTTTCTTGGAGAGAGTGTCGGCGTTGCGACCGAGGGTGGTGCTGGAGGTACCAGCTGTACGACACCCGCGGTTGAGGCAGTGGTCTGAGATTTTGGTTCGTCACGGTGGTGGCGAAGGGGGTCATTATTTTTCAGAGGAGGCAGCGCAGATATGGCGGCAGACGCCGCAGTTTATACTCCGGTTCCCTTATGCGGGGGTGGACTTCTGGAGGGACCCAGACATGGTACTGCCTCCTGGGGAGGTGTTCGATCACAGAGGTATGTGATGTGTTTGTGTTTTGTGATTTATATTATGTTGTTGATATAGTAGTGCATATGTTTTGATGTATAGACACTGATATCATTGTTGTTGCTTGTTTGGTGCTTGTGCAGATGTGGCACCTCGCGGGCGTGAGGTGGATGTGTTCCAGGCGCCGGTACAGCGAGAGAAGGAGAGATCGCCACGTGGAGGGAGGAGCCCGAGGGATGAGGCTGCTGGGGGACCAGCAGAGCCCGAGAGACCGGCGCAGAGGCGCCGCTGGGATGACCCTGGTGCGGGGCCATCTCATGCTCCTCCGGCGGCAGTCGGAGCTGATGAGGATCTAGTCCGTCGTTTTGAGACGGTTCTGCGAGACATGCCTGAGGGCATGTGGAGTCATATCCAGGACGAGGAGTTCCTGGAGCAGTGTGTTGGGTTACCGCCGCCATGGCGGTCGATCATGCGGCGAGCAGCTGTGCTTGCTGCTATGACCAGCGGACGCCTGTCGCCTGGGCAGGGTGGTCCTGTGGATGTTCCACCACCACCGCCTGGGGCAGGTGGGGGTGGGCCACCACCTCCTCCTGAGGGAGGGGTAGCTGGGGGTGCCTTAGAGGCCCCCTGATGATATGATGTATTTTGTATACTGTTTTTGATTAGGCTGGTGAGCCGATTTTTTGTACCGTGATGTGGCACGGGCCTGCGGGCCGATGTATCTTTGTGTATATAAACATTCGGGTGGCCTGAGGGGCCCACGTATATATATGAGTATACATGTTTATGGAGATCCAAATGTGTTTTACATATGTTGTTTTATTTTATGATGATGATGTCTATATTTCCTATATGTTGTGACAGGATGTATGAGATGTTCATGTATGTGTAGCTTGATGTGACATATGCCAGTCTAGCACCATGTTAGCTATGTGATCGGTTTTTTGATTCAATTCTCTTGGAATATGTGTAAATGTAATGGAATCAAAATGTCGAGTCAATAATCTAACCTGCAGGTATTTGCGAAAGAGGCATGGATCGCGTACACGGTACTCATTGTTGAGCTGGAGAACGACTAGTTGGGAGTCGAGGAAAACGCTAAGGTGACGAATATGATGATGCTGGGCGTCGGTCAAGAGGCCGATGACAACAGTGTATTCGGCTTGGTTATTGGTTGCTGGCCCTAAACAGATGCCGCTGGAATGTAGCATTTCATGTGAAGGGGTGTAGAGAGCCCAAGCAGCCGAAGTGAGATTTGGTGTCCAACGGCTGGCACCGTCGGCGTAGCCAATGTGGTAAGCTGGTGGAGGAGTCATCTGTCAATAGCACAAAGGATAGTTTAGGTGTATGATCAAAAAAGATTAAAAAAATGCTAGAGAAGAAAAACTAACCTAAAGTAGT
>ML790974.1:33572-45181 GCA_009831015.1 Picea engelmannii
AGGGCACAATTAGGTCTTTGACCAGCCTCCCCACGCAGATTGAGCTCGGATTTGGTGTCAAATCGACTTGGGAGCCGATCCATTAGTGGTTGGGAGGCCGACCAGCTTCATAAATGCGTCGTTTGGCAGGCGCACGGGTTTTTCACCCCACAGCCGCGCATATGCGCTCCAGATACGAATATGTTGCGCGCGTGCATGCGCGCACCCAGTGGGTGCAAAGCGCCTTTTAATTTTTTGGCCATTTTGCATAGTTTTGACCCTTTTGCTGTGCTGTGGAATTAACCTTGTGCCATGAATGACTGTTTTTCCGTGTTGATGATGCGGAGTTCTTGTCGCCCCGTGCGGACGAAATTTCAGTGATAACAATCGGTTTACTTCCATGCATATTAAACCTCTGCAATATCATCTCAACATATTTTCTCTAATTCAACCAGATTTTCCTGTTTGCACGATCCCTTTTAATCTCCATTCCCAGAATGAAGTTAGCAACACCAATATCCTTCATGTCAAATTTGGGGGATAGCTGTGATTTCACCTCCTTGATAACATCCATGTTATTTCCTACCAACAACATGTCATCAAGATACAACACTACATAAATGAAGTGATTACCAACCTGCTTGGAATATACACAGTAATCATCCTTGTTTCTCACAAATCCCAATCCAAGGATGTATGTGTCAATATTTTGGTACCACATCCTACATGATTGCTTCATACCATATAGTGACTCCTTTAGCTTACATACCAGCTCTTTCTTTTCCTTTACTACAAAGCCTTATGGCTGCTTCATGTAGATTTCTTCTTCCATATCCCCATCTAGGAATGTTGTCTTCACATCCATCTGTTCCACTTCAAGATCAAAAGCAGCAACAATAGATAAAAGAAATCTAATAGAAGTTAACTTAGCAACAAGAAAAAAAATCTCACCAAAGTCAATTCCTTCTACCTGGGAATAACCTTTTGCTAGTAACCGATCTTTGTATTTCTCCACTTTTCCTTCTGCATTAAACTTCTTCTTAAAAAACCATTTTCTACCAACAGATTTTCTTCCAGCTGGCAACTCAACTATATCCCATGCCCCATTATTATCCAAGGAATCCATTTCTTCAACCATGGCCTTCTTCCAGAGTTTACTATCCTCTGAATTCACTGCTTCCCTGATAGTTCTGGGATAATCATCAGTAATAGATAAAGAAAAATTGGAATTGAAATCAAGTGGACTATACCTTTCTGGTTTCCTTCTTTCTCTCACTGATCTCTTCAATACTGGGGTATGAGGTTCTTCTTCTTCTTATGCTTCATCTTCTTCAAATGATTCAAATTTTGCATCATCCAACTCTAGCTCTATTTTCTCAGGTTCGTCTTGCCTTGGTAGGAATTCCTGTTTGGAAACATCTCCTACCTCTCTAATAACAACATCCCGAATCTAAAAAATCTTCTTAGTTTCTGGGTTACAAAGATTATAACCTTTCACACCATATTTATAACCAATAAAGATACACTTTTCAGATTTTTTATCCATCTTACTCTTATTTTCCTTTGGAACATGTACATAAGCATCATAACCAAACACTCTAAGATGTTGAGGAGACGATTTCTTTTCAGTCCATACCTTGTGTGGAGTATTTTCATCCAACTCTGATGAAGGTGATCAATTGACCAGGTAACATGTTGTACCCACTGCCTCTGCCCATAATTCCTGTCCTAACTCGACACCGTTGAGCATGCTCCTTTCTTTTTCCATCAGTGTCATGTTCATCCTTTCTACAACTCCATTATGCTGAGGAGTGTATGGATTAGTCTTCTGCCTTGCTATAACACACTTCTTACAGAATTCTTCGAATTCATTTCTGTAGAATTCTCCACCATTATCTATTCTCAATACCTTTGTTTTCTTCTCTATCTGATTTTCTACAAGAGCCTTAAACTCTTTAAATTTATCAAATACCTCAGATTTCTTTCTAGGAAAATAAATCCATGTGTTCCTTGAGAAATCATCTATGAATGAAACATAATACACAGACTTACCTAGTGATGGAACATGCACAGGTCCAAACACATCACTATGTATCAACTCTAATATCCCCTTTGCTCTTGTAGTACCAGATGGGAATCTTACTCGATTATGTTTACCATATATGCAATGTTCACAGAAATCAATATCCAAAGTGAAATTAGACATACCTTCAACCATGCCTTTACCGTGTAGTGTTTGAAGGCCCTTTTCTCCAATATGCCCCAGTCTTTGATGCCACAACATGGTCTTCTTTTCAGGGATGGTATTGGTCTTGTCTTCTTTATTTTTCTGCTCAAGGATAGAACTGTTACACCCATTAGTATAAGTTCTTCCCAACAACTTGTACAGAGTTCCATACCAAACTTCCCTCATCAACACCATTTCTCCTCATACCATCTTGCAAGTGTTCTTTCCAAATACAGTATCTACTCCTGCATCATCCAAATTTCTTACAGATATTAGGCTCCTGGCATGTTTTGGAATGTGAAGAACCCCAGGGAGATATCTAATCCTTCCATATTTTAGCAACAACTTAACCCTTCCACGTCCCATGATTTTGGTTGTCAAGTCATCTCCTAGGAATACATCACCACCATCGTATATTTCATATTCAAAGAACCACTCCCTGTGAGGAGTCATATGGTATGACACACCCGAGTCGATCAACCATACATCATGGTCTGCATGTGTACCTATAGATGCTAGGTAAACATCACCTCCTTCTTCAGTGGAGGTTTTTTCCTCTGTGGAAGAGGTACTATTAGATCCCTTTGGTGTTTCAACCTTCTTAGACTTGCAATATTTCTTATAATGACCTTTTTTACCACACTTCCAACATTTACTCAAAGATTTTCCTAGAGACTTAGATCTACCTATAGATTTATATCTCCCCCCCGAAGGCTTACCAGGATTTTTGTCTTGGGTATGGCCTCTTACAAATAAAGCATCTGTGCTATGACTATCCATGCTTTTCTACCTCATCTCTTCAGATAAGAAGGATGAAACTACATCCTCGTACTTCAATGTAGATTGAGTGGTACTACCAATTTCTACAACTAGATTATCCCAAGAGTCTAGCAAAGAACATAACAAAGTAATACATTTATCTTCTTTTGCAATCGTAATATTAACAGAGACAAGTTGACTTACCAGAGTATTAAAGGCATTTAGATGTTCTGTCACATAATGTTCATCTTCCATCCTAATATGATACAACTTATTTTGAAGAAACAACTTGTTTACTAGGGACTTTTATTGATACAAATTCCCCAACTTATCCCATAGTTCCTTGGCTGTAGATTCTCCTGAGGCATTCAACAACACCAAATCTCTCAGGCAGACTCAAATAGTACTCCTTGCTCTTCTGTCCAACTTCTCCCAATCTTCCTTCAACATACCAGTAGGTGGTGTACTAGTAGGTTGTGTACAAGTAGCCTGTGTGCTAGTACAGTGTACCAGTAGGATGTGTACCAGGATCCACAACGATCAATTGTTCTTTTCTACAAAAAGTTCCGCGATCTTGAGCTTCCATAGCTCAAAGTTTTTACCATTGAACTTCTCTATCTCGATTCTAGAAGACCTCACCATTCCTCTTTCTATACTCGAATCTCCACTGCAAAAGTTCCCACTAAACACAGGTTTATCATACATCGAAGATAAACTTGATCTATCAAGACCGAGCCAAACCCTCAACAACAAAGGTGTCCCTTTGAAGCCAAAAACGAGCTCTGATACCACATGTAATTTTTAAACCTATGAAGTAAAGCAATGAATATAAGAAAGGTTTTCCCCGGTTGAGGGTTTTTGGTATAAATCTTTCTGTACTATGTGAATGAGCCATTGATTAATTTTTTTTTTCTTAATAATCTATATGCATTGCTTTACTTCGCAGGTTTAAAACTTACAAAGACATGATATTTTCACATCACCTCTTTAAGTTGTTCAAAAGCTTGAGTTTCCTCTAGAGTCCATGAAAATTCATCCTTATTAGTTAATTTCAATAAAGGTGTTTCTATTCTTCCATAATTCCAAACAAACTTGCGGTAGTAACCTGTCAAACCCAAAAATCCCCTAAGATTATTCAATGTTTTTGGAATCGGACAGTCCATCATGGCCTTAATCTTGTTAGGGTCTACCTTGACACCTTCATGAGATACAATATGACCCAAATAATCTACCTCCTTCACCCCAAAGAAACATTTGGATGGTTTCGCATATAGTTGTTTCTCCTTTAATAGTTGTAGCACCCTGTCAACACGTCGAACATGATCCTCCCAATACTTGCTATAGATTAGTATGTCATCAAAAAATACTAACACAAAGTTTCAAAGGAAGGGCTTGAAAATGGAATTCATCAACCCTTGGAATGTGGAAGGTGCATTCGTAAGACCAAAAGGCATGACTAAAAAATCATGTTGGCCTTCATGAGTTCGGAATGTTTTTTTTGGGATATCTTATTTCTTCATTCTAATCTGATGATACCTTGAACAAAGATCCAACTTTATGAAGTAGATTGATCCATGTAGTTCATCTAAAAATTCATCAATGATTGGAAGGGGAAACTTATCTTTAATAGCGATCTTGTTGAGATCTCTATAATCTATACACATATGCCATGAGCCCTCTTTATTGAGTACCATTACCACCAGTGCAGAGTAAGAACTTTGGCTAGTTCTAATAATGCCAGAAACATATGCCATGAGCCCTCTTTCTTGAGTACCATTACCACTGGTGCAGAGTAAGAACTTTGGCTAGTTCTAATAATGCCAGCATCTAACATTTCTTTAACCATATTCTCAATTTCATTCTTCTGGGCATAAGGGTATTTGTAAGGCTTGATGTGAGGAGAAACACTCCCAGGAATTAGGTGAATATCATGATCATGATTGCGAGTGGGTGGAAGACCTATGGGAATATATTCAAATACTTTGGAATTCTTATCAATGATCCCTTGGAGATCTAGGGGAACAGATTTATTAGATGTTTGAAAATCTAGTGAGCATAGTGGTACAATTACAACCCAATGCACATTTTTCAATAATTTTGTCATGCCATTAGAGCTTATCACCTTACTGGGTTTCCTTGTGATACCCATTAACTCAATTTCCTTTCCTTCCAATGAAAATTTCATGAAAAGTTCTTGAAAATTAAAATCCATTGTTCCCAATGATTGTAACCATTGTACTCCTCGTACGACAACAACACCACCCATGGGTATAGAAATTATTGGACTATTCATTACATATTCCCCCATAGTAATATTTATCTTATGGCATTTTCCTAAGAAATTGATGGTTCCTCCATTTGCAATCATTACTTGAAACTTTGGCACTGGATATATAAATCAATTGAGAGCTTTGGATAATTTATAGTGAATGAAATTATGAGTACTACCAAAATCAATTAGGACTATTACCTTTTTATTTTCTATATATCCTTCGATCTTGAGGGTTTGAGGAGTGTTGATTCCCACCAATGCATTACATGATATGGTGGGAGTCAACTCTTAAGAATAAATATCTTCTATGTTGTTGGCACAGGAGCAGACCCAGGGTTCAATGCTTCAACAATGCACCAACAAAACCCTAACTATCGGCCCTTTTGGCAACACCTGCAAAGCAGATGAAGTCGCACCTAAGGTAGAGGAAGTGGGGGTTGAAGGACTCATGTGTATACAACCTAGCTGGGACACAAATTTGTGATTACAACACTTAACAAAGAACTTAGCCAATCAATATACATTAGTTGATAAGTCCCATTCACATCATAGATTAAACCCTAATTACAGATCAGTGCAATAGCAACCAAGATCAATTACTTTCGATCACCTAGAACATAACATTTACTCAGATATAACAATAAAATATCATAAAGAACTAAGCATCCATAGATCTATCTATCATACATCAAGATCAGTGCACTAAGCAGATAAACACATAAACAACATGAGAAATATTGCACAAAGCACATCATAACACATGATATATGTGGTTCACCCCAGTGTGGGGCTACGTCCACCAACTTCTTCTTCTCTTATTTATTATTTTTTAATCTATTACATGTGTCTTCTCCTATGCACAGAGCCACAGAGCCAAGCCTTGCACTGGACAGGTGATCTGTGCACAATACACTAGATCCACCTTCCTCCAAATCAGGTCAAGGCACAGATCCAACTCCTTGATAGAACAAAGCCTCTTAAAATCACTTGCACTTAGCTCTACAAGTATTAACACACAGTATGCACAAAATCCAACAACTGTTATTTGCACTTAGAAACCCTTACATATTCTTTCACAAAGCCAACTTAGACAGACTTCGCTCTAAGTCCTATCTACTTATTTATACATTACAAAAAGGCATAAGCATGGGTAAACTCATGGGACAACATCCCATACCCATTACATAAACCCTAAAATCCCAAAATGTCCACAAAATAGGTGAGATCCCACGGTCTCAACTCCTCCTGGGCGCTTCATCTTCGACCATCCTGGAGAGTCCCAAAAATGGTCAAACATGACCAATGTTTCCTCAAAACTTGGTCAAGGGCCAACAGGCCCCCAACACTCACCTGTGACTCCTCTCGAGTCACTCATATCTGGGTAGGGATGCTTCGAAGCCCTCGAGCTTAGCTCAAGATGCCTCGACTTGCTACTTCACTAGAGCCTCCTACTCGACGAACTATTGAATGAATTGTGCGGTGACAGGCCCTTCCAGGTGTTGTTCCACTGTCACAACCAATTGGTCTAGCTTTGATCCTTGTCCTTCAACTTCTTCAAAAATTGTGCAGGCTTCGTCCTGCACCAGCTGGAGTATCTGTGTCACTTCCATAAGCTTTCTATGGATGGTAGTAACATGTTGTTGGACTGCACACTTCTCTTTTGACCTCTTCATATTCTCAACTATAGTAAGCAACCTCATGTGTGCTTGTATGGTGGATGCCTGTTTCTTCGCCTCCTGGAGTTGTGCCTCTAGTTTCCTCATCTCTAGATCTTCTACAAGGCGTTCGTATGTCTACACACTTCGATCACTTAGTTTCTTACACTCTGAGGCGAGTTCCCTAATTCTTTCTACTATGTTCCTGGTAGCTTCTTCCCTCTGATCACTCACTTCTTGTGGAGTGCTTGACACTACATGGATGTCTAGCTCCATTAATCTTGCTTGAAGTTGTTGAATGGCCTCAACGAGCTTCCCCACTTGTATCTCGGCTGAATATTCTTCCTCTTGTGCCAAGCATGACATGGAGTCAACTTATTTAATCACTACCTCCTTTATCGCAATCTGCTCTGCGAGCAGTTGGTATTTTTCTTCCTGTATCTTCGCATTGTTCTGCTCGAACTTCGCCTGAATTTCATTTTTCTCCTTCTGCACAACTTGAAGTTGGTCTAGGACTTCCTCCTTTTCTTTCTTTAAGGTCTCTATGGCCTGATCATTTTCTTCTTGGACTCAACATATTCGAGCTTTGGTTGCATCTGCTAGCCTTCGTAATTGGGTGGGCTCATCCCCCAATTCTACACTTTCTATTGAAGACTGCGCAGTAAGCACTACGCAGCTCGAATGGATAGCTTGATGGCTGACTTTGAGCTCCTTATCTATTCTTCCATACAATGTTTCTTGCATTGCTTCATGTCTTTTCAAGATATCCTTTGAAGCATCTTCTATGTCTGTGAGGATGATTTTGATATCGTCCACTGTGAGCACATTCTATGAATGAGGCTTATTGGCTCAGGTCTTCTTTCGTGCTAAGGGTTTCTTTGGAGAAACCTTCCTTTTCCTTGATGTCTCGACCTCTGTAAGGGGATCCTTTGGTGGTGTCACTTCACCTTTTTCTTGATTTTCTCCCTCTTCCTCTCCTTCCTCTTGGTTTACTTCATCTCCTCCTCCTTCTGCAGGTGATTCAAGTGCAGTTTCCTTCGATGCACTGTCCTTCTCATCACTATCCTACACTTCCTCATTTTTCTTCTTTTTCTTTGTGATGCTTTGTCTATCATACTCGGTCTGGGTGACCAAAGGACTTTCCGATGATGTTGGGGTCAGAGAGTTCAACATATTCCACTAGTACAAGGAATTATGTTGGTGATTCCTTAGTGATCTCTTCCATGTCTTCCTCGATCAACTTATAGTAAGACTACAACTCCTCCTTACTTTCATCCCTGTGCGCAGTGATGTAGATGAAGTGTCGGTCTGCATGGAATGTCGTGAATGTTCTGTATAGATAGAGTGTATTTGGTTTCATTCGAGGGAATGATTCAATGGTGCACTTCAGCTGTAGGTAGTAATTATGGAAGATAGTATTCAAATTCCACTGCTTAACCATATCATTCATGTACCACAAGGTGGAGAACCTTGCGACCAACATCTTCAATGGATCGAATTCTGGGAAGGCTGATCCTTCCAGCATTTTCCAAGGGACAAATGCGATTAGTACCAATATCCAACTAAAATGAAACTCATACCCTTGATCTTGTGCTTCGTGACAGTCCTTTTCCAGCTCGTTGATGAGGTATCTCACCCAGTTCATCTACATGCCTTCTACGCACTTCCTTGCAAGGTCCACTATGAACCCTGTGACTTGTGTCGGCCAGTTCTTTCTGATGAGCTTGCCAACGATCAGCTAGCAAGCAAGGCGCACTGCGCCATCCTGGATGGAGGCTACCTTGTAGTCTCTCTTCCCCTTCTCTACCATCGCCATAGTATTATTTTATACATTGGGCCAAGGAGCGATATGATGTATTCCTTGGGTAGAACTGGTGAGGGTCCAGTCCCTACATGCTTAGTCATGTGATCAAGTGGATCAATGTCGGATCCACAATGATGCTCCTATCTAACCAAATATAACCTCCATGATAGCATGACAGGAGGAGTTTAACGCAAGAGTTAACCTCCTGATGTCGTCCGAAGTGGGGGATCTTCATCACATGAGCTCCTTAATCCACGGTTGGGGAACTATTTTTTTCTTCTTCCCAGTCATATTCATCAAATACCTATGCGGAGTGAGCATCGCATAGTTCTTTCAGTATCTGAGGTTGAAGTCATTGATATTGAGAGCTCAGATCAATCCCAACTGGGGTCCAACTACGTGTGTCCCCCTCGGGACATACGCAGTGATCAACGTGTATTCGAAATCACGCATGACACTATCACAGTTAACCATGCCAGTCAAAGGAGGGATGTATTCTGGAAAGACCGATGGGATCTGCTTCGTGTTAGCTAGATCATCACGGTGTTTTCTTCATTTCTCAGCAGTGCAGCCAGAATGTCGTCTAGTCGATAGGGATGCTTTCAATCCACCAGTCGACGATGCCTGTATTCCTACACACATGACTTTCTTAGCCATGAGGTCTATCAAAATCTCCTCCATAGACTTCTCTAGTGCGTTATGCTCGCCCGACATTCACACTTGTAATCAAGTAAATCAGGTAGACAAACAGACAAACAAGGCAATCAAATGGAGGATGAAGTCTAGACAACACAATGCGATATGCAATCAATTCTCTTCTACCTTGGATATCTCGGTTTGCAAAAAGTGGTCCCAGCACAACATCCGACAGGTTAAATAAGCAACGTCATAATGGATTCCTCCAACGAGAAGGAATGCCTCAATCAATATGAATCGGGCCATTATGACGCAGTCCCAATGGTCCAACGACGATCTTTTTGTCAATAACTGTGTTTATAGCTTTTCTGGAGCATCATTCTAACAGTCGAGACGCCTCCAACAGTCATATAGCTTCGTCTTGGCGAAGTCCCATTTTGCGTTATTTTGCTATTATGGTGAGGTTCAAGTTCTGCAAGCCTGCCTTCTACGAAGTCTTCTCTGGAACTTTCTACAGTTTTTCTAACTTTGCTTTCTTCTTACTGATATTTCTTGCCTTCTTTCCTGTGATTTTAGTTTCTGGATTCCTATTTCCATTCTTATTCTTATCTTCTCTTAGCGTAGTAACTTCACACTACGCAGGGTCTTTCAAAGGGTCTGAAGTTACTACCTCTTATCTTACTATTTTCGGGGTGGATGCACTTCTTTCCTACATGGACAGGTTCCTTAAGCCTTCTTGTGTTCTTTCAACTTCGACAACTAATTGTATGGCCCTCTGTTTCTTCAACTTATCCTCTTTTTCTTCTATTACTCGCTCTATTTTTCTAGCTATGAAGTCCCTTAATTATTGATTTTTCTATTCTGTAGCTTCCTCCTCTGCTTACCTTCTGATCTGGTCCTTCTCAATCCAAGTCTTTCCTACTAAAAGGGGGAAAGGGGCATTGCTCTCAAAAACATTAATGACTTCAAATTCTTCTTCGGTCGATGTTTCATGAGAAATCATAGGTACATTAGTAACTCTTCCACATAGGGATATCATCTTTCCTTTAAACAGACCTATCCTTCCCAATGAAGGTATCATAGAAGGATTTCCCAAAATTTTCCAAGTGCTTTCTAGCATGATATTCACCTATGTTTCCTCATCCAAGACACAGTATATGTCAAAGTCTCCTATCCTTGTTCCTATGTGTTGCTTCTCTTTTAAGATCTCTGGTAAATTGATGTCTCTTTGATCATTCAGTGTTTCTTTCAGCTATAATAACATAGTCTCTAATTCTTTCTGGTTCTCTAACATATCCTTAGTCCCTTGACCTTATTCATAGTTTTCTAGTCTCATGTTCATCTTTTCAACTTTGGCAATCATTCTAGGGAAATCCTCAACTTCATGGCCAATATCTTTACAACGGAGACAAATAGGACCTATACCAGGGAATTCCTTAGCAAGATGACCTGATCTTCTGCAATTATAACACAGTGTCAATCCTCTCTTTCTTTTAAACGATCCCCAAACTTTCCTGTACTATGCACTGGGATCATAGTGATGGAACTGTAATCTGCAAATTCTTTCTAGGTTCCTGCATCCACTTGTTAGTCCAAAAATTATTTCGATGCATAGGAATAACATATATTTCACTATCTCTATCAAATCTATTTAGATCGACTCTTTCTTTTAAGTGTGCCCTATTTTTTAGACGATGACAAAATCTATCAGACATACCTAGATTCATACTTTCGAAGAAAAAAATTCCACTTATCTTACCTTTATCAGAGCACAAAGCTTTAAGATCTTACCTCTTTTCTTTAGATCCGGTTCCTTTTTTAGCATAGAGCCTCACAAGTCAAGTAGAATAATGTGCACTGCATGATCTGGTTTTCATGAGAAAAAAAAAATGAATACAGATTATTAACAAGTGCTTAATATAGAATAACAAAGATACAGTAAAACTGGTTTTCTATTCAATAATGAAATAAGCTGAAACTGTAAAATGCAGTGGAAACAAGCTTGCTGGAATGGTGGGGGCTTATCTCTGAGAAGAGATATGACGGTTGTGCTCATTCAAAAGAAGATTATTACAATGAGGATCTGAAGGCATTTTTACCATAAGTAGGAATGCCAAAAACCCTAGACATCCAAAAACCTAACCCTAGGAGATGAAGCACCAAAAGTCATGTGGGCCTCGTTTGGGTAAGTTAGTACATCAACTTCCCGGGGTCGTAACTTTTGCATACAATCTCCATTTTAAGCATATGATAGCCCGTTGGAAAGGTATCATCGAA
>ML790974.1:45245-70149 GCA_009831015.1 Picea engelmannii
AAAAAAAAAAAAACATCATTTAGGGACTCAAAACGGCTCTGGAAGTGAAAACTGCTAAAAATAGTTAATTACCAAAATTGCCAGAAAAGTATTTTGATCCAATTGGAAGAGGTGTGTGGCCACCGATATCCACTTGGATAAATCCTCCCTCCTTATGAAGAAATGGTATCCATTTTGTTGAGGTCCCCCATCAGATGAGGAAATTTTTGCTGAATTTGGCCCCAGGTGAGCATCTTGCCTTAATGCAGAAGTTTCCCTGCTTTGACAACTCGATAAAGTTGGATCCTTTGCTGTCAAGTGACCTTGATTTGTGTGTCCACAATCTGATCATTGGATGCATATTGTATGCAGTCGAGGTTGAGCTCTGTTGGTTTCAGTTGTTCTGCTACTTTTGAGGTGTCCAATAATGGTGGTAAATAAGGGCGAAGTAGATCCACATTGAACACTGGGTGCAGGCCAAGGAAAGGAAGAATGTTGAGCTCAAAATCATTATCCTAACGGAGTGGGCGAAGCTTCTGATGGGGTCCTGTAAGGTGATCTTTTTGCAAGTGCAACCAAACTTTGTTACCCACCTGAAACTTATGTGGCACCTAATGTTGATCATGGCGTTGTTTGTACTTGTCATTGGACTTCTGTAGGATATCCTAAACCTGTTGGAAGATGTGTTGGATCTTCTCAATGAACTGGGTGGCTTTGTCAACTTCAGTTGGAGCAGGAGATGAGTCAGTCGAGGTGACTGCAAGGGGAAGTGCAACATATATGGGACCGAAATGGTTGGAATCCCAACCCCACTTGAAAGGAGTTGTAGTCAGTTGAGCTATGCAGGGCTTGGTTGTAGCTATATTGGACATAGGGAAGGCTCTCATCCCATGTGCAAGGGTGATTTGAATTATACATGTGAAGGATATGAAAAATCATTCGATTTACGACCTTGGTGTGGCCATTTGTCTAGGGCTGGAAGGCCATGGATTTGGTGAGCTTAGTGTCCAGCAGTGACCAGAGGCTTGACCAGAATGTGTTGAGAAATAAAATATCCTGATCTGAGACAATGGTTTGTGGGAGTCCAAAATGTACCCAGATTCATTCAAAGAAGAGCTTGGCAGTGGCCTCTGTTGTGATGCTCTTCTTGCAAACAACTGGAATCTCCATCTTAGAAAAGCGATTAACAACCACAAAAACACAGTCATTTCCCCACTTGGTGGATGGGAGGCCCAACATGTAGTCTATTGAGATGGATTCCCATGGCCTATCAGGAGTAGGAAGAGGGGTGTACATGCCCTATTTCTTAGTGGTCAGTTTGGCAATAGCGTAGTTAGTGTAGGACCTAATATGCTTGCTGACCTCCTATCAAAGTTTCGGCCAGTAGAAATGTTTCTGTAACATCACCACTGTCTTTTCAATGCTGAAGTGTCCTGCCACCCGAATGTAGTGGGATTCCCATATCAGCTTCACTCGCTCTCTTGATGGAACACAGATATGGACCAGACAACACAACAACCCATATTGAAGAGGGAAATTATCGACAACTACATTTGCAACCAACATTTGGTAGGTGGTAGTGAAGTCTGGGTCTATCTCATAGATTTGGGGCCATCAAGAGGTTTCATGGCCGCAAGAGTCTAGCACCGTGGTGAGTTTTGTGACTAGCGGTCTGATGAGGCAATCAATGACACGATTGGTGCCTCATGTTTTATACTTGATGTTGAGGTAGAATTGCTACAAGTATGTGGACCACTTTTGATGGTGGTTATTCTACAATTTTCCTTCTATCTGCATGAACTGCAATGGCTTATGATCAGTGTGGATGAATGACTCCTTCCCAAGAATGTAATGTCTCCACTAGTGGCAAGCTTTCACAATGGAGTACATTTCTTTGTCCTAAGTAGGGTACTTATAGGCAACATCTAATAGTGTCTCACTATGATAGGCCACAGGCTGGCCGTGCTGAGTGAGAATGGCGCCCACAACATAGTCTGAAGCATTTGTCTTGATCTCAAAGGGTTGTTGTAGGTTTGGTAGTGAAAGTACTAGGGTTGAGAATAAGCATTGCTTCAAATTATCGAACACTTGTTGTTTGGTCCGGCCCCATGCAATTTTTTCCTTATGACCACCCTTGGTTATTTGGCTGAGGTCCCATGCAATATACGAGAATCCCAACATGAACCTGTGGTAGAAATTGGCAAGGCCTAAGAAGCTCTGAAGCTAAGTGAAAATGGTTGGGGCTGGCCAGTCACAGATGACTTGGATATTGGTTGGATCCACATGTACGCCATGTTGATGAATGATGTAGCCCAAGTAATGGACCCTGTCCATGTCAAAGGAGCATTTTTCCAAGTTGGTGTATAGCTTGTGCTACCGCAAGGTATGCAGAACTTGCTGAATATGTTGCAAGTGTTCAACCCAAGTATTGTTGTAAATGAGAATGTCATCCAGATGCACCACTACAAAAGTATTGGTGAATGGTCATAGGATATCATCCATCATCCTCATGAAACTGGTCGAAGCATTTGTCAAACCAAATGGCATGACCAACCATTCAAAAATGCCTTCCTTTGACTTGAAGGTGATCTTCCATACATTTGTTTGTTCTATCGGGACCTGGTGGTATTCAAACTTTAGATCAATCTTACTAAAGTATTTGTCCCCCATGAGCTGATCAAGGAGGTCGTCGATTAGGGGAATTGGGTACCAGATTCTGAATGTGATTTTATTCAGAGCACGGTAATCAATGCAGAGTTGCCATGTTCCATCTTTCTTTTGTACCAGCACGATTAGGCTCTTGCAAAGTGATGAGCTAGGACAGATGTGCCCCTTCTGGAGCAGTTCTTGGATTTGTCGCTTGATCTCTTCATTCTCTAATAGAGAGAACCGATAGACTGGTCCATTGGGTAGCGAAGCGTAGAGGGTTAGATCGATGGGGTACTTGACCTGGCAGTGCAGAGGTACCCCGATAGGTGAGGAGAAGATATTCGAGTATTCTTCCACAACCTTATCTACTTGCTTCTTCTATGTGGAGAGGTCGGCCATAGAGACCTTGGATGTGGTTGTGATCTTTTGCTTATTCTGATAGCGAATCAAAAAGAAGACAAACTACCCCATCTAAGAGATGACCTTCCTACATTTCTTAGCAAAGATCAAGGAAATAGCACTAGGTGGGACTGCCTCGGGCATCCTGTACAATTTCCTAATATAAGTAATAATAACACTACGAGGCCTAGAATCATATACATCATGACATTTCCATAAATAAGGTTGGCCCAAAAGAACATCACAAACTTTGAGAGGAGAAACATCACACAATACCTAATCTTTGAAGGGATTGATCTCGTACAACAGTCGACACTATTGGTTGACGTGGAGATCACTTCCTTGGTGGAGCCATCCAATGGTGTAGGGTTGTGGGTGTGGTGTTGTTGGTAGGGCTAGCCGCTTGACGATCTCTACTGAGATGAGGTTCTTCTGGCTACTGCTTTCAATGATGAAGTGCAACAGGGTGCCTTTTACCCACATCTATGAATGGAAGAGGCACTCTCCTTCTTCTGGCTTGTCTTGTTCACCAGGCTAGAGCTTGGTGGTATCAATGGTGGCATTGGGTTCCATGTCAATGATTTGTCTTCCCCTTTCTGGTTCTGGCTCAAAGTCAGAATCCGCATCTGATTTAGAGGATTTCACTTCGGCCACCAACGACTTCTTTGAGCGACAATCAACAATGTTATGCGAAGGGCTCTTATGGAAGTCGCACCACTTCCTGATATCTTTCTTTGTCTTTCCGGTGTCCTTATTTGCTTGCGGCTTGGAATGGTTTTCCTGATACTATCCATATTTTCTCTATCCTTTATTTTGTGGGTTGGGGTCGCCCTTTCCTGGCTTTTGTTGTGAGGGGTTCCCAGGTCCAAATTTTGGTGTCTTCTATTTGAGCTTTTGCTCGATTTTGACAGCATATCGGTAGGCCACGCCCAAGGATGAGATTTACAGAAATTCCATTTTGGTATGGATGTATCTATGCAGAGCACCATGATACTTGAGCACTAGATGTTGCTCTGAATCTTTGATACCCATCTTGGTGCGCAATGTATGGAAGATATTTGTGAAATCTGGCACTGCAGTGTGGTCCATTTAGTATACAAGTTGTCATAACTTCCGACAGGGTAGTATTGTTCTTTAATAACATCCCTAAAGGATTCCCAAGTGGTTTTGACTGTAAATAATGAGGGTTCCTCTATTTCCTTTTTCTCACAGAAAGTTTCCCACCAATCTTTGACATGGGGAACGGCTTTGAGGAGCGCAAAAGTAATATTTTCTCTATTTGAAAAGTTATGGATAGAAAAATACCTTTCTAGCAGATTCAAACACTTGTCTACATCATCTGCATCTATCCGACATTCAAATATAGGAATATCGAATTTTATTTGTACCTTGAATACGATGTGTCGCATGTTGGTAGCCACCGAAGGATTTGTGCGAAACTATCCATCATCTCGTTCCTCTATTGCGTGAGGGATTCCTCAATCAACAATTTGGAAGGATCTCTTGTCTCATCATATTTATTTTCTCCTTCCATGAGAGGTCACTTGGGCATGCGAGAGCTTTTGTCCTCAAGAGAAACAAGCTCAAGACCCAACTCTTTGTACTCTAACCTCGTTGGGGACATGCATTAAGACGGCAAGGAGAAAACCACTCTAATACCACTGATCCAGATTCTATGAGAAGAACAAAATGAATACATGTTATTAACAGGTGCTTAACACAGAATAATAGAGATATAGTAAAACTGGTTTTCTATTCAATAATGAAATAAGATGAAACTATAGAATGCAGCAGAAACAAGCTTGCTAGAATGGTGGCAGCTTATCTCTGAGAAGAGATGCGATGGTTGCACACATTAACAAGAAGATGATTACAATGAGGTTCTGAAGGAATTTTTACCATAATAAAGAATTCCAAAAACCCTAGGTCGTAATTTTTGCATACGATCTTTGTTTTAGGCATATGATATCCCATTGGAAAGGTATCATCGAGGATATTCATTTTAGGCACAATATCTAAAGAACATTAATATTGCAAACCTATTTTCCCAAAAAACATCATTTAGGGCCTCAAAATGGCTCCGGAAGTGAAAACTACTAAAAATAGTAAATTACCAAAATTGCCAAAAAATTGTTTGAGCCAGTTGGAAGAGGTGGGTGGCCACCGATATCCACCTGGATCTGTGCAGAAAAATATCTACTCACATATATTTCTCTTTTATTTAGTTCCCAGCAATCACAGTTTCAGGTCCCGGCAACAGAACCATTTGTTGCCACAAGGGAAGACCTAGGATTCAACGCTTCAGCAATGCACCAACAAAACCCTAACTACCAGCCCTTTCGGTGACACCTATGAAGAAGATGAAGTCTCACCCGAGGTAGAGGAAGGGGGGTTGCAGGACTCATGTTTCTACAACCTAGCTGGGACACATATATGTTATTACAACACTTAACAAATCACTTAGCCAATCAATATGCATTAGGTCATAAGTCCCATTCACATCGTAGATTAAAACCTAATTACAGATCAACGTAGTAGAAACCAAGATCAAGTACTTTTGATCACCTATCACGTAGCATTCAATCAAATCTAACAGTCAAATATCATAAAGCAATAAGCATCCATAGATCTATCTATCATACATCAAGATCAGTGCACTAAGTAGATAAACACATAAACAACATGAGAAATATTGCACAAAGCACATCAGAACATAGGATATACGTGGTTCACCCCCATGTGGGGCTATTCCCACCAACTTCTTCTTCTCTTCTTTATTATTCTGTAATCTCTTATCTCCAAAAGTTCATCCCTTCTGGGTATAAAATTATGTTTTGTATTTCTATGATACGTATTCTCTACAATGCCACAAGTATTATAAAAATTGGATATTCCAAGTGGAATATATGGTAAATTCCCCACACCTTGCTGATTTTTGGCCCTTGCAGGAGAGCGTACTTGTAAATTGTGCCAAGAGAACAATATATGATATTTGATTATGAAACTTACACCAGAAATACTATAGAATTTCTATGATCCAATGCAACTATTCTCACTTAATTTGGATACTCACTGAAGAAGATATCACTTTTTTACATGGAACACTTGTTCGAGACTAGTTAATATGACTAGTCATCTACCCTATCTTACACAAGGTGTATCTACAAAATTCGGATGACCCAGAAGATGAAATTGTTATCAGAACTACCTTGATAATTTCTATGAATATCCTATGAGCTTCAAGGTCTGAAACGTCACATAAAAAAATTTATAGGGAAAATCCCGCGATGACTAAATTCAGGATGATTCAGGAACCTGATCTTACACAGGCTATATCTCTGAAAGTATAAAGCCTCAAGAGATGAAATATTAACCTCAAGTATCTTGATCCATGTAATAAATATCCTCCAAGGTTTTTCTTCTGAAATGTGTAGAAAAACATTATAGTGCAAATTACAAGGTGTCTCAAATGCAACAGAAAAACCCCAATACCTTGAGCTCTTATAGCAAATGTTAAGAAACAAATACCAAAATAGCATAAAAAACTCAGAATAAGTACTCAAATCCTTGATAAGGAGATAATTTTAGATAATAAGCCTCTTCAAGGGCGAAACCTCCTTACACACCACATAAATTTACAAAGACAAGATGATTCCAAATGAAAATGTCTCCTTGGTATATATAGGAGACTAGGAGGTACAATTACAACTAATGGACCCAAGCCAACATAAATAAAATAACAATACTAATGTAATATGCCCCAATTAATTGGTAATGTGCCCTTATTTAGGGCTTAAAAAACATTGTTTTGGTTTCCTTGCTACTTACTATTGAGGAAAAGATATGAAATGATCTTACTCAAGAATTTTTAGATTCTGGTTGGCTGAAGAAAAATAGATGTGAATCTCACCCCGTGTTTATAGCCAACAAAAATAACATCCTAACTCACAAGTATTAATTACTAGTGCTTAGGGTAGTCTTTTATCAATAAAAGCTTGCTGAAAATTTACTTTTTATGTAATTTTTTGAATATAATAGTTGTTGAAATAAGTGTAAAGACAGAGGTAAAGACAACAAGATGATAATCAAGATAGATGAGACATAAAAAAATCCTTATTTCATTCCAATTCACCAAAGAGTAATTTTCTTTAAAAAATATCATATAGAAATTTTGGACCAAAGTCAAACTTAGACATCCCCAATGGAACATACAAAAGGACCTTTACAGAAAACCAAAACTGGACTCTAAAAGCTGGATCATCTTGCCATAGATTTCTTCCCACTCGACTATGCATAATAGCCTTTGTCATTCATGAAAACTAATTCACAAAAAGACAAGTCTACACAGACTATCAAAGATAGATCAACACTTCTGAAAAGAAAGTGTCTGAATGATGCAATTCAACCCTAAATATTGTTTTCTACAATAACACCCTGCTATCATAAAAGAGAATTAGGCTTTTGATGAATAAATGAATGAATGAAAACTGAACTATATCAACATAAACTCAAAGAGAAAACCTTAGTATGCTTCTGCTTCTATCATCTATGTTCCTCCCTTTCCTTTTTCCTTTAAACAAATTAGAGTTGGTTGAAGTAGTTGAACCAACTCATTAGTTAAGTTAATTAAAAGACTCAACCAACTTTTAGTTAGGGGGGAAAGTAGTAATCATAATAAGGGTTATAATAAATAATAACTAGTAGGTGGGACCCCTTGTGACTCCCCTTAGCTCTTAACAATCATAACATAACTAGTTAGTTAAGAAAAACACACCTCCGTGTGAATCCCATCATCATATCAACATTTGACAATTTAGCTCATGATATTTGAAATTATTTAAAAAAAAATATATTACTCATATATCCCAAAATAAAATGTGTTGTCCAAAAACTTATGAAGTCAACTATTATCAACAATGGAAAAATTAAAAACTCAAAAACCATATTTCCCACTCTGGGATGCAATATTTCCTTGATTATTTCTGTCACCTTTTGATTTTCCTGAATTTGCCTTTGGTTGCGCTGAGCCTTTAGGCCTAATCTTGTTGATCACTTGGGAACAATCGTCCCTCAAATGAATCTGGGAAGACAAGAATTTTTCAGAGCCATTGGATGGGGAGGAAGGGGTAGCAGTGGCTTTTCCTTTGTCAAGGGCATGGTGGGCCTCAGTTTTCAACCTTTTGCTAACATGAGAGGACTGCACTGGTGAGTGGGGGGAAGCTTGGACAATGGGGTTAATAGGTGGAGGAGTAGGTAAGGATAAATTAGTCTAGCCACGATGTTGGGAGACTGTCCGATGGACAATATCTTTCCATCCATCATTTTCAGGAACCTCGGGTTGCAATGAGATTTGAAGAGGCACAAGGATACCAGGGGCTTGTGAAACTTGGAAAGGAGGCCTTTCTGGCCTAGGTTGGACCACTCCTTGCCTAATCCAAATGAAAAATCCATCCTGAAACAACTGGCCAAGATATTGTGAGCCATCATCAAAATGTATGGAGAACCTTGGCCTTCTTGGGCCTCTGTTCCAGTTACCTCTCCCTCGGTTTCCTCAACCATGGCTACCTTGGCTGAAAAAACTCATTCCTGCATGCATGATTGATTAGAAAATAGTCTTTTAAATAACCATACATGACAACTCTTAAAAATATGAAATAGATTTGGCTCAGCAATGTATGAGACTCATGCAATCCAATCCATACAAATTGTTTAATTCTTTATCAATGAGCAGGGGGTGAATAAAGGGTCTTGGGATAAGTGAGGGGCTTGTATTGAGTGAAACATGATATGAAAAGGGGAAAAAAATACGGTTATTGCTCAAAGACAACAATAATCAACTGCAAATGAAAGAAAATATCATTGTAATTCAACCAAGACACTTCTATTGCCAACTGCTTCAACACATAATTTTTCTTGACTGTAATCAATTTTAGAACAAGGAGTGGAAAATGAATGTGGGAAGGCGATCGGGTTGTAATTAGAGAAAAGAGAAATAATGGCGGGGGAATGAGAGTAGGTACTATTCATAAAATTAATTAAGTAATCCATATAATCAATCTGTTAAAAGGAGATACACCAACCAAATGATCATTATGACCCAATAAAAACTATTGTGTATCAACTAGTTCACTGTTCATAATCAAATATCTAACATAGTGCCATCAAAAATACAGTATACATTCCACAACAATCTTTAAGCAAGTTATGTCCCTCTTATTCATACAATTAACATCTTATAACAATTCTCAAATGTACAATAGTAACTATTTCCACTCCATTAATCACCAAAATCAACCACTGCTCACACATTCTTCAATCATCAAATACACTCAAAAGTCGTGTTTCAAAATTGCAATGAAGTAATACTTTCACTGTAATCGGGCTTGTCATTTAAAATGCATGACATTCGTTAAACATACATAGTGGAAAACCAACTCAATGATCTAGATTTAAATTGCAAAAACCCTAACTCACCATTTAAACAGACAGACAACAACCACCATTCCAACTCATGCTATGTTGTAGAAAACACAAAATAATTCAATCAACGCAAGTGTAATTCTGTGACTGGACAAGCCTAATTCAATGCAACTCTAAATAATCAAAATGTTGGGCTATCTATCAAATTCAACGAGACATCAACAACAGGCCCAAATTCATAACACAAGTCGAATTGCAACAAAGCCATGTAAAAACTTTGTGACTATCTCTGAGTGTGCAACCCAAAAAAAACTCATAGCATACACAGTGGGAAACCATACCATAAACACCACTCTGCAACATTCCCATTTTAAAAACTTAAACACACATTCAACCTATCGTTCCAAGTTATCAACCCACTACGAGGAGATAGAAACATAATTGCTCAAATCAATCAAAATGTAACAAATCATACTGTGTAAAAACTTGTGCCCATTGTTGATGACGCAATCAAATAACCATAACGTATACAGTGGGTGGAAATACCATAATCACCTTGATTGAAATAACCATTTGGCCATTAAAAACACACAGTTACAGTAATCATTGACTCATGATTATATGAATGCCACTCATACCAATGTATCAAGCACGAAGCATCATTGTACATTAATCAATTAAAAATAGTGTTGGGTGATCAATTTAATAAACACAAGGACAATGACTATGTATTTGATCCAACAACTCATTTCAATCAACCATGATGAGCTTACCCAACCAATAATAACAATCACAGTGACTATATGCCAAATCCAACACCACTGTCATACAATCAACGACGCAAGCCATTAGTCAATTCTACACCAATCCATAACAATCAATAGTAAACCTTACAGGGCACAACAGTCTTCTCTACCAACCCTCGGGCTTGAGGAGTCGAGGGTTTGTTTTGTGGACCAACACAGGGAGGATAGAGTCAACTCTTCTCAATGGTGAAAACCTCTGAGACCAATGATGCATACACAAAGAAAACCACAATTTACTTCGTGGAAAGGGTGATGAAACCTGTGAAAGGAGAGGTTATAACCAGAGGAGCAAGGATCCATTTTATCCCTATAATGATACTTAGCACATGAATGGTATAACCCTCATGGCTCTCTAGTCAACCAACTACAATGCTGAGGTGAAAACAGGGCCAAGAAGAAGCAACATAACCCATTGCACGACCATAGTAGAAAAAACAACCCAATGCCCAAGAGAACAAAGTGCGGTGACACAAAGCGCTTCCAACCATTAAACCCCATGAAAACCAAAGTCTGGGTATGGTGATACGAGAGTGTGAAGAGAGCTAGCCACTCAAGACCAAAAGAAACCCTCCAAGTAAAGCAACAAGGATGACAGAGAGACTTTATGGATGCTAACACCCAAGATGACTAATAACACTATGACTTCAACATCATTGTAGAGAAAACCATCAATGCTTCATTCTAAAACCAATAATTTTACACAGTTGCAATACTCAAGGAAATCACAACCCAAACATTCGAGCCAATATCCATTTCATAGACATAGCAAACTCATGGATGGCCAAAAAAAGACATACCTGTAATCCAAGCACTTTAAACGTGAGTTGGCCGAGCGGTTCCTCCCTGCTTGAAAATTGGAGCATAACCACAGCAACAAGGTTGAACAATAGCCCGATTAGGGTGGAATCCAATGGAAGGAGTAAAGGTGACATGCATAAAATGCACGTCGCCTCCACTCTCTAGTCATTTAATTCATCAGTACATGCCAACCAATAATCCATTAAATCAATTAATTAAACCATATATTGAAACCATCAACCATTAAAACCAACCACGTGATCTATATCAACTTATGCCATAACATAATCACCATGCATATCAACTATATAACTAAAAACAAATCGCATAGTTATTAACTTAGTAACTAGGATAACAACAATCCATTAAAATTGATGCATGTAGTATAACATATATCATGGTTTAGTTTCTTCCCTTTGCTTTTATATTTCCTTTTTCCTTTTTCCAATTTCTTGTATATGTTATTTCTAACACATTTATTGTGCAGGTCTCCTAGTAATAGATCCCAATAACAGATAGCGGTGATAACAAGGATAACATAGGCCGTTGTAAAATAAAACTTGAGCCTAGAGAAGCATAAAAACATAGAACATTCCTTCTCAAGCGCCAACAAACAAAGATTATATCTCCATGTAAGCAGTGTCAAACATTAGCACAACATCAAATAAGCACCAGACTTGATCTCTAATCTACAAGGGGGTCCCACCTACTAGTATTATTTAGCTTTTATAATAATAGGCTTTAGCAACACTTTGTAGGAAAAACTTCGTTGGGATTTTAATCGTCAACAAACTGGAGACTCCACAGGGAAATTTGTTCTCAACAGATTTAGAACTCAGAAATCATGGTTTCATAGACCGAGAACAACATGTCAAGAAGACATAACCAAGAAGATTATGCAACAGGGGGAAGTGAGCGGATTTAATGGAAACATGACCGGGAATTTGGGAATAATTCATGAAAAGTGTTAAGTATGAGGGGTTTTTACCACTATATGCATAATCACTCGACCATAATCTGCTCTTAATTTTAAAGAGAAATTTTTTTAGTCTTGCTCTTGAAATCTCAATGGATGAAGAAATGTCAAGAAGAAGCGGGAGATGACCAATTTTTTACTAGATAGCAGTGGAAATATATAACAATTTCAAGGGTCCTTCAAAGGAAACATCATAACAATTGTGTAAGCTTGATTTTTATTGACTAACAATGCTTTGTAGGAGTTTCACTATGGCAGAATTGATCCAACATCCTATCTTGACCAAACTAACTAAAAGACGATAGGAAACAAAATCATGACAGAAGTAAAAAAAACAAGAATTAAAACAATAGTAATAAAAGACAGAAATGAAAAAGCAGCAAGAACAGTTTTAACCCAGAAATCAGAAGTCAAACTATTGTAAAGAATAAAAGAGAAGCACAAAAAAAATGAAAGCAAAGCTAGGCTACTAGTATACAGAAAATACGGACAACATTAGAACCTTTCACGTTGGTCCCTCACAATATTTCAAGCGAGGACTGTTAGTGTTGTAGGAAAACCATTGCTTCTGTAAATCCCTTAGAATGCAAGAGTTAGTGTCTAAGAAAAAATCAATTTTGAAGGGACCTAGAAACAACACTTGGAACTCTGAGGTAATTATCAACCCTTTGATGCACACAACTAGCTCATCAAGATAGAGATGGATACTGACCAATTCATCGAAAGTTGTGTGTAGAGGTCCTTTAAAAGAGGTACTTGCATCAATTAAGCCAGAAAGAAGGTGTTTGTGAGACATGGTACCCCATTTTGTGATAAGAGTGGTTTTGTGATCATCTCCCCCTTTTACCTTGATTTTCTTGCAAAAAATATCAAGGGCCTTAACTGTGACTCTATAGCCTACTACAGAACCATTTCCATACTGAGAGGAGGACAAGGATTTCTCATAATATATTGCCTAAAAGTTAGAAAATTAATGTAAGTTCTAATATGATTAGTGGTCTTCGAAACAGGTACCCAATTTGAAACCCATCCAGGGTGGACCGAAAAAATAACCCCAACCCTTAAGAAATTTCCCAACTCCCTTTGAAAGGTCGATTTAAGTGCAGGATTAACAGACCTTTATTTCTGCATAACTGGTTTTATGCTTTTCTTGATGGAAATAGCATTTTGTAGGAGACCAATATCAAAACCACGAAGACCCTTATAAGGCCAAGCAGGAACCTTTTGAAATCCACCAAGTAGCTTGGCAAATTCATTTCTTCCTTATCAGAACATTTGGCACTTATGTTACCGTTCCTTGAAGATTCAAGTACCCTAATGTTCAAGGGGATGGTTTCACCCACCTTCATTCGTAACTCCTCTTCTTTTTGTTTTTCTTTATTTCCTATATCACTCGATGAAAATGAACTCTCAAGAGGAGTCAAGCCCCCAAGAATCTTATTGTTTTCTATAGATATAATATCCTCGAGCTTAAGAGGTTCGTCTTGAATGAAAGCACACATTCTCTCGTCGTTAGGGAGGGCCTTCCAATATCCTACATTTTCATGGATATATAGACGATATAGAGATTGAAAAGAACAATTAGGCTTGTGAGGCAAAATTTGTTGATTAGGAGAAGCTGCAAAGACAGCTAACCGACCAGCCATTGAATTCAACTCCCTCTTAACATGAGTGATGTTGAAAGATAGAATATTCGAGACAAGTGCCCAAACAGTTTGGGAGTATCGTTCCATCAGCTTGTTTCTAGGAGAGCACATTTTATGTATCAAGTTCACAACAAGCTCAGAATCTCAAAAAACTGAAAGGTGACCACAACCAAGATTAAGGGAATTTTCAATGCCTAATAATAAAGCTTCGAACTTAGTGACATTGTTTGTACAAGAAAACTCTAACCTGTAAGTCAGATTATGAATTTTTCCTGTAGGGGAAACCAAGATAATGTCAACCCCATTACCTTCATTGGAGCTTGAACCATCAATGTGCATATGCTACATATCATCATCTAAATTGATTTTTTCCAAAGGAATATTATCCTCTTCAGAAAAGATGGAATACACTCCTAGGTCCTCTTCGATATAGTTTACACTAGATTCTAGAACACTCTCTATGTAGGGTGAAATTCTTCCATCTCTAAGGACTATAATGTTCTTACCATTCCTAGGAATGAATAAATGTGTCCTGTCGAGTGAGAGGTATCCACCTGTTAAGGCTTGTCAATCTCTTCCCAAGATAATTGAGTAATTTCTTACATGCATATCAATTACCTGAATGTTGAGGGTTGTCATTATCTCAGGATGAGTGCATAAAACCAAGGTCGCATACTTAATCTCACCTATGGTTGTTTGTTGTAGACTATTATAAGAGAGCATGCTTTTGGCATTTTCATTTGTACAAGAAAATCCTAGCTCTTCTATAATAATCTTCGACATCACACTTGGGCTCGAACCACCATCAATGAGGCAACAATGGGAAATCTTATCCATAATATTTACAGAAATTTAGAAAGGGGGATTTTTTACAAGGTATCTAAATTTATGCACACCTACTTTATTTACAGAAGAATCATATTCGTTTACGTCTTCAAAAAGATTGGATACGACATAAGCTTTTCCTTTCATGAATTGTTTCAGATGCATCTATTGTTCAGGGATGGAAACCATGTCTAGAAGGGTTGCATCTTCTTTGATGTTGGCCAACTAATTCAATATATTTTATTTGGAATAGGGTAGAGAAGGAATGATTCCTTGACTCTCAGGAACCTTAGGAACCTAGATAGTAGCAGTGGTTGAGGATGAGCTCGGGATAGAAGAACTACGGGACAAATCAAATTTTCCCTTGGGAACATAGGCTTTGTTCCTAGTGTTGATGACCATGACATCTTCTGGCTTTGCAAAATCTAGGACAACGATAGTATCTTCTGGTTGTTTACCAATGATCTTATTTCTGGCACTCTTCTTTACCTCACATGTGGTTTCTTTGTGGTGTTCTTCGCAAAATTTACACCAACTTTGAGGCAGGATAGCTTTAGGTTGAAAATTGTTTTCAACCAGATTTATAAAGAGGGGTGTAGAAGAGGATGAAGCTTCGAGGGTGAGGGGGGCGATAGTTCCCTTCTACTCATACACTATCATACGACTGTTCATGTCTTGTACTAGCTGTAAGAGGGTGGACATGTTTGTTTGTCTAACCGATTCTCCCTAGGGAAGACCAGTTCTTTCAAGTTGTTCTTCATACTCTGAGCAAGTATGCAGAGAGGAACTGAGATTATCAATGGCTTTTTCCTCAAGCCTATGACAGTAGGGGGAAGGCAACGCATTATAGTAATGCATGAAATCAGGGATGATTTTAGGGGCTAAATTTCTCTCATGGGGTAATTTTCCATGGTTTATCCAAAAATGAGATTCGCTATTTTAAAAATGATTCGCCCAAATTCTATAGGATAAAATTATTTTACCTTAAAAATCGCCAAACTTTTATAAAAACTATATAAAATACTTAGAAATTTGAATATTTTTACAAAAAAATCACCAAACATTTATAGTTGACATATGAAGGATTATTAAGATTCGCCAAGGTTTCTACATTTTAAAATAAATTTCCATCCTTAAAATCATCCCTGCATGAAAGCGTCTTGGTTCTGAGGCCGTATGAGTTCAGGGATTTGATTTTATAACTTGTTGAAATGCAAGTTGAAGGACTTGATGGTTTCACCATCCTTATAGGTAATGTTATTATACTCCCTCAACTTCTCAGTTGGTCTTTTAGATTGCCCATAAATGGATCAGAACCAATATATTAACTCCTCCCAAGTAGACATAATCTTACGAGGAAGGTCAAAGAAGTCGGCTGCAGCCTTTCCTTCCAAGGAATTTAAGAATAAGTGCATGCAAGTATCATTGTAATTATCCCCTATGTTATGACAAGCATTAGAAAATGCCACCTAGTGTTTGTTTGTATTGATAGTGTTATTTCCTGAAAACCTAGGAAGATGCTCTTTAAATTTAGGGAGTGGATGAGTAGCGGGTGCTAGGTTAAGAGGAGAGGACACATGCCATGGTGTGGTTGTGGCATCTTCTTCAAACTGAAAAATCCCATACTTTTTAATGACTTTGGCAGGATTTGTGGTATATTGGACAGGGATATGGTGGCTATATAAGCTACCGATAACTAATGATGATGAAGACTAAGAATATGCAACACTTCTAGTGCCATCGGAACCACCACTAGAAGACATATTTTGGATGATAGATGAGGGAAATAAAGATGAACTGGATGAATCAGGTAAATTTCTCCTTAGATCACTTTGTTGGGCAGATAACACAATGTTTCTTCTTCCTATTTCATCAATAGGGTTGATTTCAAGTGACAAACCTCTTCTTCTTCTAGAAGCACGAGAGTCTAAGGACATGAAATAAGGCTAAAACTTGAAGAAACAAAAGGGTTACTATTGATTTCTAGGTTGTCTACGTCTAGATTCCAATTGTTCTTGAGCACTAATATCTCGTTCAACTGTTTCCCAAGAAAGGTTAATCTCAACACGCATATTGACAGTGTCTAATATGGTATTAAACAGATTCAAAGCAATGATGGTCTGATCTTGAAGACCGGGCTCAATATTGGGCTACCTTGCAATAGGAACAATCATTAAGAATAAAACATTCAAAGAATCAATATCAAAAAATAAATATATATCGATGAAAATCAAGTATAAAAATTAACCAGAGAGATATCAAAGATCTCCCCAGTATGGTCGCCAAATAAATGTTGAGGAAAAGATATGAAATGATATTACTCAATCATTTTCAGATTCTACTTGGCTAAAGAAAAATAGACAGGAATCTCACCCTATGTTTATAGCCAACAAAAATAACATCCTAACTCACAAGTATTAATTACCAGTGCTTAGGCTAGTCTTTTATCAATAAAAGATTGCTGAAAATTTACTTTTTATGTAATTTTCCAAATATAACAGTTTCTGAAATAAGTGTAAATATAGAAGTAAAGAAACCAAGATGATAATAAAGATAGATGAGACATTTTCTTTACAAAATATCATACAGAAATTTTGGACCAAAGTCAAACTTAGACATCCCCAATGGAACATACAAAAGGACCTCTGAAAAAAAACCAAAACTGAACTCTAAAAGCTGGATCAACTTGCCACGGATTGCTACCCACTCAACTCTACACAATAGCCTTTGTCATTCATGAAAACTAATTCACAAACAGACAAGTATACATAGACGATCAAAGATAGATCAACACCTCTGAAAAATAAGTGTCTGAATGATGTAATTCAGCCCTAAATATTGTTGTGTACAATAAGACCCTGCTATCATAAAAGAGAATTAGGCTTGTGATGAATAAATGAATGAATGAAAACTGAACTATCTCAAAATAAAATCAAAGAGAAAACCTTAGTATGCTTCTGCTTCTATCATCTATGTTCCTCCCTTTCCTTTTTCCTTTAAACAAATTAGAGTTGGTTGAAGTAGTTGAACCAACTCATTAGTTAAGTTAATTAAAAGACTCAACCAACTTTTAGTTAGGGGGAAAAGTAATAATCATAATAAGGGTTATAATAAATAATAACTAGTAGGTGGGATCCCTTGTGACTCCCCTTAGCTCTTAACAATCATAACATAAATAGTTAGTTAAGCAAAACACACCTCCTTGTGACTCCCATCATCATATCAACATTTGACAATTTATCTCATGATATTTGAAATTATTTTCAAAAAACAAATTACTCATATATCCCAAAATAAAATGTGTTGTCCAAAAACTTTTAAAGTCAACTATTATCAACAATAGATAAAATAAAAACTCAAAAACCATATTTCCCACCCTAGGATGCAGTCTTTCCTTGATTGTTATTGTCACCTTTCAATTTTCCTGAATTTTCCTTTGGCTACACTAAAACTTTAGGACTAATTTCGTTGATCATGTGGGAACATTTGTCCCTCAAATGCATCTGGGAAGACACAAATTTATTAGAGCCATTGGATGGGGAAGAAGGGGCAGTAGTGGATTTTCGTTTGTCAAGGGCATGGTGGGTCTCAACTTTCAACATTTTTCTAGCATGAGAGGACTGCACTGGTGAGTGGGGGGTAGCTTGGACAATGGTGTTAATAGGAGGAGGAGAAGGTAAGGATAAATTAGGCCAGCCACGATGTTGGGAGACTATCGGGTGGAAAATCTCTTTCCATCCATCATTTTCAGGAACCTCGGGTTGCAATGAGATGTGAGGAGGCACATGGATACCAGGGGCTTGTGGAACTTGCAAAGGAGGCCTTTCTGGCCTAGGTTGGACCACTCCTTTCCCAATCCAATTGAAAAATATGGCCTGAAACAACTGGCCAAGCTCTTTTGAGTCAACATCAAAATGTATGGAGAACATTGGCCTTCTTGGGCCTCTGTTCCAATTACCTCTCCCTCAGTTTCCTCGGCCATGGCTTACCCACCCAATAATAACAATCACAGTGAATAGATGCCAAAACCAACACCACTTTCATACAATCAACGGGGCAAGCTAGTAATCAATTCTACACCAATCCATAACAATCAATAGTAAACCCAATAGGGGAAAAAATTCTTCTCTACCAACCCTTGGGCTTGAGGAGTCGATGGTTTGTTCTATGTACCAACACAGGGAGGCTAGAGTCAACTCCTCTCAATGGTGAAAACCTTTGAGACCAATGGTGCATACACAAAGAACACCATAATTTACTTCGTGGACAGGGTGAAGAAACCCGTGACAAGAGAGGTTATAACCAGAGGAGAAAGGCTTTATTTAAGCCCTATAATGATACTTATCACATGCAGGGTATAACCCTCGTGGCTCTCCATTCAACCAACTACGATGTTGAGTTGAAAACAGGGCCAAGAAGAAGCAACATAACCCACTACGCGATCATAGTAGAAAAAACAACCCAATGCCCAAGCGAACAAAGATCAGTGACACAAAGCACTTCCAACCATTAAACCCCATGAAAACCAAAGACTGGGTATGGTGATACGAATGCGTGAAGGGAGACAGCCACTCAAGACCAAACGAAACCCTTCAAGTAAAGAAGCAAGGATGACAGAGATCCTTTATGGCTTCTAACACCCAGGATGACCAATAACACTATGACTTTAACATCATTGCAGAGAAAACCATCAATGCTTCATTCTAAAACCCACAATTTTTCACAATTGCAATACTCGAGGAAAGCACAACCCATACATTCAAGCCAATATCCATTTCATAGACAGAGCAGACTCATGGATGGCCAAAAAAAGACATACCTGTAATCCAAGCACTTTAAACGTGAGTTGGCCGAGTGGTTCCTCCATGCTTGAAAATCGGAGCATAACCACAACAACAGGGTTGAACAATAGCTCTATTAGGGTGGAGGTCAGTGGAAGGAGTAAAGGTGGCGTGCAGTAAATGCATGTTGCCTTCACCCTCTAGTCATTTAATTCATCAATACACGCTAGACAATAATAAATTAACTCAATTAATTAAACCATATATCAAAACCATCAACCATTAAAACCACCAGCACGATCCATATCAAATTATTCCATAACATAATCACTATGCATATCATCTATATAACTAAAAAAAAATTGCATAGTTATTAACTAAGTAGCTAGGATAACAACAATCCATTAAAATCGGTGCATGTAGTATAGCATATAGCATGGTTTAGTTTCTTCCCTTTGATTTTATATTTCCTTTTTCCTTTTTCCAATTGCTTGTATATGTTATTGATAACATATTTATTGTGCAGGTCTCCTAATAATAGATCCCAATAATAGATAGCGGTGATAGCAAGGATAACATAGGTTGTTGTAAAATAAAACTTGATCCTAGAGCAACATAAAAAAATAGAACATGCCTTCTCAATCGCCAATAAACCAATATTATATCTCCATGTTGTTAATGTTTAATCCATTATTATAGATGTTTGAATTTCATTAGATAACAATAGAATAATCCAAGATCACTGAGAAATACACAATCACAAGAGACACAACATTTATCCTGGGAAACCCTCTAGGGGAAGAAAACCCAGCAAAACTTCCTTAATATAGATAGCCAATACAATGCCAAGAGATCTCTATGCTAAAATAGAAATTCCTCTCCAAGATATGCGCCACTCTCTCTCTCCTTTGCCGTTAATAGATCAGAACTTGTCTCTCAAACTAAGCAAGTGAGTTGTGTTCAAATGAGGTGCTAGCCTCCTTTATTTATACAAGTTCTGGCATGTGTGAAGTGTCTCTTTACTGGCAGGGGCGACTTCTCAATCTGGGTGGGTAAACCCACCTTTATTATATTTTTGGGTCTCTTAATTAACTGTTGGGGCCGACTTCTTATTCTTTCTATTACAATTGTCTTTTGACCAATCCACAAAAGGGGATTTGGTCCTATTACAATATCCGACATGATCAATCCACAATGGGGATTGATCCTATGAATAAAATATCAATAATAATAAGAATACTCTTTGTAGTTACATTATTTCAACACTCCCCCTTAACAACAAGGGTATTCTTTAGTAGCAGCATGTGAGAGAGAGAGAGGATAGCATCATCAACAACATTAGGTGGGAGGACAACATCATCAATATCATCTTGGCTAGCGTATCTATAAATCATCGGAAGTTTTCTTCATCGACAACATTGTCATTCTCGAAAGAATGCCATCATCATCTGCATCAATATGTATCAGTATAAAAAAATGATACCTCATCATAGCACTAGGCTGGCCCATCACAGTACTAGACTGGCTCTATGTCATAGCTGTTAAGTTGGTAGCTCAGTGCAAGTCACATCTTGCTTTACGTCTAACAACTGGGTCAGAAGCAAGGAACACATCATCTTTCTTTATGTCTAACAACTAGATCAGAAGCAACAAATCATCTTGATTTACGTCTAACAACGAGGTTAGAAGCAAGGAACACACACATCATCTTGTTTTACATATAACAGTCAGGTCAGAAGCAAGGAATCATCTTGCTTTACATCTAACAGTGAGATAAGAAGCAAGGAACACACACATCATCTTGCTTTACATTTAACAGCGAGGTCAAAAGCAAGGAGTCATCTTGCTTTACATCTAATAGCGAGGTCAGAAGAAAGGAGTCATCTTGCTTTACGTCTAACAGTGAGGTCAGAACTAAGGAACACACACATCATCTTTCTTTACGTATAACAGTGAGGTCAGAAGTAAGGAATCATCTTTCTTTACGTCTAACAGTGAGGTCAAAAGCAAGGAACATCTTGCTTTACATCTGACAACTAGGTCAGAAGCAAGGAACACATCACATCTTTCTTTATGTCTGACAGCTAGGTCATAAGCAAGGAACATCATCACATCTACTCCCCCTTTCGAGGAAAATCCTTTCGGACTATACCAAGCTTATCTCGAAAATGTTCAAACTTTACACAAGATAGAGGTTTGGTCAACACATCAACAACCTGTTCATCCATGCTAACATACAGGAGCTTCAAGGATCCTCTCTGCACCATGTCATGGATGTAATGATAACGAATCTTTATGTGCTTCGACCACTCATGGAATACAGGATTCTCTGTCATCTTTATGCAGCTCTGGTTGTCACATAGGATCGTGGTTTCTTCCATTTCTAGGTCAAATAGACCAGTCAGCAACTTTCGAAGCCATATAGCTTCATAGCTAGCAGAACATGCGGCAATGTACTCTGCTTCCGCTGTGCTGAGAGCAATACTGGATTGCTTCCTACTTTTCCCTGAGATCATGGCTGATCCCAAACTGAAACAACATCCAGAAGTGATTTTTCTGTTAGCAACGCTTCCTACCCAATCTGAATCAGTGTACCCACTCAATGTGAAATTATGATCTCCATCATAACTGAGACCACAATCTAATGTACCTTTAAGGTACCTCATCACATGTTTTGCAACCACTAGGTGAACATGTTTAGGTTCTACCAGAAACTAACTCAAGGTGTTCACGGAAAAACAAATGTCTGGTCTGGTGTTCATCAGGTACATTAGTAATCCAATAATCTGTCTGTACAGTGTGGCATCTATCAAGTCTGACGAAGTATCGACCAACAGCTTCAGCTTTTCTTCCATGGGTGTATTCATGGGCTTGCATTCAACCATGTCGAATCTCTTCAGGATTTCGACTGTGTACTTCCCTTGGTTAAGGAAGATCCTTTCTGGACTCTACCATACCTCAAGACCTAGGAGATAGTGCATTAGGCTGAGGTATTTCATTTCAAATTCTGATGCAAGTCTCTTTTTACATTTAGCGATGAGCTTTTCTTCTCCAGTTAAGAATAAGTCATCCACATATAGCAGTAAGATTACTGTCTCATTATTCATAATTTTGAAGTAGATATTTGAGTCTGCTTTACTCTTGGTAAAGCCTAAGCTCGTCAAGAAACTATCTATACGGCCATACCAAGATCTGGGAGCTTGCTTCAATCCGTATAAGGATTTCTTCAATCTGCAGACATGAGACTTCCTGTCTTCTACCTCAAATCCTTGAGGTTTCTCTATATACACTTCCTCTTCAATGAAACCGTTTAGGAAAACTGTCTTCACGTCCATCTGGTGAAGCTTCCACTTCATCTTAGCTGCAAGAGCTATGATGGTCCTGATCGAAGTGTATCTGGCTACATGAGCGAATGTCTCTTTATAGTCAATGCCTTCCTTCTGGGAAAATCCACGAGCAACAAATATTTCTTTATACTTCTCAATACTTCCATTAGCAGCATGTTTTATTTTGAAGAGCCATCTGTAGGATACCCCATCTTTATTCTTAGATCTGGGAACTATTTCCCATACTTCGTTCTTCATTATGGATTGGTATTCCTCTGTCATGGCATCTTCCCATTCTTTTCTCTGAATGGCTTCTTCAAAGCAGGTAGGCTCCTCTTCTAGGAAATCATACATCAAAGCCATATAAATGGAGAATGGATTTGGTCTTTTCACCTGTCTCGTGGTTCCTTGGGGAACACCGTACTTCTCTCCATCTTGAATAATCTCTCTAGTCCAAGCTAGATTTCTTTTATGGAGGATCGTCATCTGAGGAGGTTCTTGTACTTCTACTATATCATGGTCTTCTAGAAGTTCCTCATCAGGGGAAGTTACGACTTCCCTCACTGGTTCTACAGCTCTGGGAACCTCCCTCATTGCGGTATTGGGGATTATGGGTTCCTCTTCATATACCTCTTCAAGCTGGCATAGTTTAGATTTCTTGAGTGCTGCATATTCATCAAAGGTCACATCCCTGCTGATCTCAATGTGATGTTGACCTGGTATATAGATTTTGAAGGCCTTGGAGACCTCACAGTATCCCACAAATATTCCCTTCTTTCCTTAAGGGTCCAGCTTGTTTCTCTTTTCTTTAGGTATATGAATAAACGTTGGACAACCAAATATTTTGAGATGGCTTACCTCTAGCTTATTTCCAGTGAACATATCTTCTAGTGTCTTGATCCCAAGTGCACTATGGGGCAATTGGTTACACACATAAACAACTGCCATTACTACTTCTGCCCATAAGCACATAGGAATATCTTGATCATGGATCATAGTCTTCACAGCTTCCAGTATGGTTATGTTCTTCCATTTAGCTACACCATTTTGTTGGGGATATTGATCCTAACATCTTTGCAGAAGTTCATGAACTCTTTTGAGGTATATTCTCCTCCATTATCTGACCTGAGTATCTTAATCCACTAATGGAGGATGATGGAATTGGGCCACATACATCTCAATGAATGAATTATAGGACTCCTTCTGCCTTGTTGTCCCTCTTCGGAAACGGGTTCTTGATGTTATTCCCTTGTGCACATCCATTGCATACGCCTTCATGGTCACCTATGATTTCTGGTAAACTTGTGACCGCTTTGCATATGTATGGTAGTGCCTTGTAGCTGATGTGAGCTAATATTCTATGCCAAGATTCTTCAATGGCGTGGGTCATGGCAGCTTCTGAGTGACCCTTTAGCTCATGCAAGTCACCTTCTTCTCTTCCAATGATGATTGCTTCATTTATGGTCTCTTCTTCAGCACGTTTCCTTCTGCAACCTTCACTATAGCTTCCTCAGGGTTATTACATGTGACATGGAGCAAGGTCAACAAAACAAAATAATATCCCTCAGATAATATAAAGCAATAGCACAAACAATCATCACAATAGCTCCTTTAGATCTATCACTTATAAGTTATCTGAAGCAAAGATTAAAGGTAAGGAATACAATACGAAATGAGGTCAACACTCTCATAGTGTTGTGACCAAGCATTCTTTCATGGCAACCTGAAACTAACACACGAGGTTTCTCCTAGAGGAGGTGTTAGTTGTATCAAGAAAAGTATTTACCTCTATATGCTCACATGCTATCAAGTATAATACTTTACGATGAATGTTATCTCAACTATAGTCATCAACTTGTCAAGTGTACCTTTTAATCTTGATTAATCAAACTTGGAGCCTTGTCCTCAAGAATGAGTGCTTGCTTTTCTTCCAGGTCTCCTTCACTCAAGTGACGAGTGCTTTCTTCAACCTGTCTGTTGTACTAAGACAATACGCTATCTTGACAAAAGGTTAGGTTAGAGGATAAGCTCTATGATCAATTTTTAATCCTTCTAATAATTTGATCATAGATTCAACATGCAACACTGATCAAGATAATTTCATGACAAATAGATGCATATCAGAATAATCACACCTTGGTTGCATCATTCCTCTAAATGTGTTGGATCTTGAGATCCTTCTGGATCTATGGCAAGAGATCCCTTCTCCTGCAAATACTCTTTAGGGTTTAACCATTAAACATATGTGAGTACATACCTCTGATATCATTTGCAGGTGGTGGCACCATCTGGCAGCAGT